>GG745345.1:127921-176341 GCA_000151295.1 Allomyces macrogynus ATCC 38327 | reverse complement strand
GAGGAGAGGGGGGGTTCTAATTCCCTTTTTGGGGATTTTTTTTTGGGGGACGGACCTCCCCCCCCCCCCCCCCCTCGCAATTGATGAGCAGCAACGACATTCAGGGCCACAGCACCAGCGACACTTGCAGCAATATCGCTGACATGACCAGCAACCAATCAAGCATGGACCAGCCAAGCGTAGCCACACCGCACTTGCCATGGGAGCTGATCGAGGCGATTCTCGTGCACGTCGTCGTCGCGCAGTACCCGCTGACGCGCCACCGTTGCGAGTCCACGCCGCTCAAGGGCGACGCGAAGATCGAGCACGAGCTGCGCCAGTACTTGCACGTTGGTCGAGGTCTCACGCGAGTCCGCCGCGCCATCGTCGTACGCTTCCCCGCGTGCGACATCTCGCAAGCTGTCGCCGACGGCCGTATTGACCGCCTCAACGCTCGCATCGCAGTCGACCCGGTCGTGAACGCCAACACTGTGCGCCAGAACGTTTTGCAACAGGCCGCACAGCGCGGCGACACGGCCGTCTTGCAGTGGCTGCTCGATCGCCCCGAGGCGTGGAGATTATGCGCGGTGCTGCGAAGGTACTCTGAGTCAGTGCTTGCCGCGGCCGCGACGCGCAACGATGTGTCGTTTTGTGACTGGTGGCTCTCGCGCATCGCGCGTGTCGACGTGCGCGGCGCCATGACCAGGGCACTTAAAGTAGCCACAGAGCACGGCCACACGCGCGTGCTGGAGTGGTGGGTGGACCACGGTTTTCCTGTCGCGAAGCACACGTCGCAGTTCACGCGCACCGCGGCCACGTACGGCCGGATCGACGTGCTCGAGTGGATTGTGCAACGAGGGCTCCCGATCCGGCAAAGCAATGACGCGATGGACGCGGCGAGTGCACACGGTCGCATTGACGTGCTCGAGTGGTGGTGCGACGCGCTGGAGCGGGGTATTGTGCGCAAGCTCCCGTTCCAGGCGCCCTTGTTCAAGGCGAGCGCCGGCAACCACGTCGACGTGCTCGACTGGTGGTGGAGAAAGTTTGGATGCGTTTCTTCGTCGAAAGACCGCGACTACGGAGTCGTTGTGGCCAGCCAGCGCGGCCATCTCGAGGCGCTCGACTGGTGGCTCGCTGACACGAAACGCTGGGGCGGTGGGAACGTGCCGACCATGAACATGGCGCTCTGCGCGGCACTCATCAAGAACGAGGTCGCGGTTCTCGACCGGTGGAAGCGGCTGGTCGTCGCGTCGCGCGCTGCAGACGTTGATCAATCGAGACGACGCTCTATTTTCCCTCGCGCCATGAACGCCTGGGTGTTGTGAAATGGTGGAAGCGGGCTGTGCTGCCGCTCAAGTACACAGCAGAAACTCGTCGGTACGGTCTGGCATTGGACTACCGTGCCGTCGCGTCCTGGTAGAGCAGCTCGTACCTTTTCCCACCGTCGCCTCCGCTCGATGGCGAGCGCCTGCCCCGGATGGCAAATGCGCATGACGGGCACCTGTGGATGAAAAGTATGAAACATGAGGTTTCTGGCCATTGATTTGGATTTCGTGCTTTCATAAACATATGCTGATGATGACGAGTGTGTGGGACCTGGAAGTGAAACTTGCAGCAGGATTCGCAACCCAGCGATTTTCTGTCTTCTTCTTGCAAGAAGCAAGCATTGATATGCTCCTCGCTGCAGGGCGACAGGCACATGTCACGAAAAAAGTATCAGCGATTGGACCTTCGCTCTGTCATGGCCAACAGCCACATCAGATGCGCGCGACTTGTGACGACCGTGTAATGGTTCCACATGAACCTGTTGAGTTAATCAACCATGAGCCACTCCCACGACATACTCAGCACATCCTCCCACTTCCACGATCTGGATGAGACATGGAAATCGACCCATTCTCTCAGCTGGTAGAACATCGCCTTGGAAACATTGGTGATGAGCGTCTCCAAAACCCGAACTTCAATGGTCCTAGCTCGCGTGATCGTGAGCACCATACCCCCGCTCAATAAGATGTTGCGCAATGCTGTCGCTCAGTTGGCATTTTCGGATGCTCAACCGACGCAGCGACGGCAGCAAGGCCCTGATCCATGCCCCATAAAGTGCCAGGTCGCAATGATCCACTTCCAGCGCTTGCAGACCAGACAGAGGCAAGGTGAAGCCAATTACGTGTGTGGCCGTCTGTCAGCAGCGAGCCAGAGACCATTCCATTCACGAGATCTTCGCACGGCGGCCAGTCAAGCTGACGGGGGCTTTTTGCTTCGCTCGTGTATAAATGTAAGAACGATCCATTCACGCTGCCACCCACAACCAAGTTCCCCCATCCCATCCCATCTCATCCAGTCCACTCCTGTGCATACCCGACTTACCATCGCTACTCCATCCAGCATGCGGTGGACAAGTCTCCCATTGCACCGCCCGACCTCGCCACCTACTCGCCTCTCTCACCGTTCAAAACAACCCGACTACACCCATGAAACGTATCCCGGTCAGTCGTTGCCCACCCTCACCCTCTCCAACCCCACCAAACCGAAACCACGTACGCTTCTTCTTGAGCTCCTTCTGCTTCCACCCGGCGAGCGCGGCAAACGCGGCACGGTCCATCCCAAAATGCTTGCCGAAATCGGTGTCGCCCAAGTAGGACTCGAGCTGCGACGGGTCGAGCCCGCGCACCGTCTTGTTGCGAATCTGGTCGATCGAGTAAGTCGGTTTCGTGGGGCCCGCGAGGAACTCTGCCATCGGGACCACGTCCTAAATCAAAATCAACGTGAGCTG
Organism: Allomyces macrogynus ATCC 38327; assembly: GCA_000151295.1. Taxonomy (NCBI): domain Eukaryota; kingdom Fungi; phylum Blastocladiomycota; class Blastocladiomycetes; order Blastocladiales; family Blastocladiaceae; genus Allomyces; species Allomyces macrogynus. Next base: position 173,589 of record GG745345.1, on the reverse strand, counting down.
GACCGGCTACGCGGGGTGATCAAATGCATGGACGAGCCATAGGTACTGTCTGCCCGCCAACACGGCCCGTCAAAAACGCCGCGCCCGGCAAGAGCGACTGCATGTATGCCGGCAATCCCGTCGGCATCTTGGCTACAAACACGTTGGCCTCCTTGACCCCCTTCGAATACGTCTTGGCCAAATTGAGCGCCACTTTCACAAACCCGGTGTCGGCCACCATCGACCCGACAAGGGCCACCATCTTATCCTCGCCCACGGCCACGAGCGTGATAGAATCCTCGCGCACGTCGCGCCACGTCGCGTGCGTGACCGCGCGCAACGACGCCGTCGGCGCCATCGTAAACACGGCTGCCGTCGCGCCCTTGACGACGCGCGGGTTCGTGACGGTCGTTCCGCCGAGCTGTTTCGCGAGATCGAGCCGGGTCGCAGGCGCGATCATCCGGTCGTGCACGAGCGACGGCGGGTACTGGGCGAGGTTGCGCGTAGCCGGGTCGGTCGTGAGAAGTTGATTCTTGGTCTTGAGCACAAAGTGCGCGGTTGGGCAATCCCAGATCGCGGCCGGGTCCTAATCCATCCCAACTCGTCGTCAGTTCGACCTGTTCCTCACAGCATCACGCGCCCGATCACACGTACCGCACTGAACACCTCCAACACTCGCCCGTTCGCATGCACCGCACACAACTCCTTATCGGTCACCGCCATCGGCTTCCCGTCCTCGCCCAAGTACGTCCCCGGCCGGTACACGACGCAACGATCCGCAAACAATCCCCAAAACGCCGTCGGTTCGCGGTACTGGTGCACGGTCGCGACCGGCCCTCCACCACGACGCAATTCAGCCAGCATCAAATGACTTAGCGGCGAATCCGTGGCCGTCGACCCGACCCACTTGACGACCCCGCCCGACGCGGTCGACAGCACATAAACGTCCTTGGCGTACAGGATCCCAACATCCGCATCGGCCATCCGCGCGCGGGACTCGCGCACGACGTAGACGGCCTCGATCGTGTCATTTATGGGCCAGGCGTCCCACGGCGCGCCCTCACTCGCCGCCGGCGTCGCATTCACGCGGGTCCAGTCATGCACGACCTTCTCCGGCACCAACCCCGCCGCCGCCGCGAACGACGCGCCATCGCGTCCGGAAATCGAGTTACTGCGCGAGAGTCGGCCGGACGTGATGGGCGGGAACGCGGCGGCCGGGCTCACGGGGCTGCCGAGCCCGACGCCGCCCGAACTGAAACTCGGGCTGCGCCCGAGCGTCGCAAAGTATTCCTTGAACACGGTCGTTTCGTGGCCCTCGTGCACAACCTTCGGGACGACGCCAAAGACGCCGAGCACCTTGCGCGAAATCGCGTCCGGGTCCGCACCTCCAGCAGCGGCCTGCACGCCGACCCAGACGTACGCGACCGCCCGCGTCCCGCTACTGGCGGCAGTGAAGTTGGCGACCACGACGAACGCGCGGGACGTATCGAGCAGACTCATCGGCGCGCGGCTCCCGCCCGTGAGCGTCGACACAGGGTCGAGCAACTGGTCAGAGTCGTAAATCGCGACCTGGTGCAGATCCACCGCGTCGAGTTTCAACCCGGCGATGATTGCCGGCACGTCCACGACCCGGACCCCCAAGACCTTCCAAAACTCAGACCCGGCACGGTCCATCACGTCCTCCAAACTCGTCGGCAGTTTCCCCGCGGGTACTTCCACGTCCTTGATCCGCGTTGCCACGTCCATGGCTTTCGCTTTTTTCAGAACCGCCGCATCGGGCCCGGCCCAGACGTAAATCGCCGTCGCCGTCGGCGTGACTGGGTCAAGCGAGTCGGACACGGGCGCGTTCACGATCGAACGCAGGGTGGGTGCAACGACGAGAATGTACGCGTCGTTCCGGGCCAGTTCGGCGGTCGAGACGGTCGTGCACGGAATCACCGTGAATTTCTTGGTTCCGACGACGCGGTACAGCGCCGGCCCCCCGGGAGCAGCGCGGGTAGTATTGGAGCGGGACAGCGAGTTGGTGCGGCTACGCGTGCGGGTTCCCGTAGCGGGCGCACCGCCGATACTGCTGCCGAGGCCACCGAAACTGGCCGTGCGCGACCGCGGGCCCGCCGAGGCGGGACCGCCAGCGAGGCTCGCGCCGGGGGACACGGGCGACAGGTGGTTCGCGACCGTGGGAGAGGCATTGAGACTCGCGTGCAAGTCGCGCTGCAATTGCGCGAGTGCCGACGTCGACCGCTCGAGCGGCGCCGGTTTCGTGGGACTCGTCACCGCGGGCGAGGGCTCGACGACCGTCGGTTCCACAGGCTTGGGAGCAGGAGCCGTCTCCTTGGCGAGCCCGGGCACCCCTGACGACTCACCGAGTACTTCCGGGATGCTGGGCTCGTCGGGCATCGCCGACTCGGTGTCCTTGCCCGACGAAGGGGTGAGGTTCGTGAGCGACCCGTGCCGCGACGAGGGCTTGCGTCCTTTGGGTGGCGGCGGGCGCGTCGCGGTCGGGTGCGTGAGCTCGGTCGTTGGCTTGGTGGGGCTCGTGGGATCGCCAGCGCACGTGGGCGAGTCGGTCGTGACGCCGGGACCAGCAGATGGACTGGCGAGTCCGGGCAGGGCGGTGCCGCGCGTCGCGAGCCGTTGCAGCCGTTTCTGCTCGGATTCCTATCATTCACCCCATTATCAGCCCTGTTCAAGCCCGATCCCACGCTACGCGATGCAGCGCACCTTTTCCAGCTTCCCGGCCAGTTCCTTCAACTCCTCAGACCGGCGATCTCGCGACTCGCGGCGCAACTTCTTGGCGGACTCCACTGTCTTTTCCACGCCCTCGAGCGTCGACGCGAGCGACCCGGCCTCGCGCGAGAGCGACCCGGAGGGGGACATGGCGCCGCCAGCGCCGCCGGCCGCGAGTAAGTAGGCCGACGCGGTCAGGGCGCGGTTGCTGCTGGATGGACTGGGCTGGCTCGGGTCGGCCATCTTGGTCGAGTGCGGGGAGTGTGGAGCGCGCGTGGTGGATCGGCCGTCGTCGCCCGCGGAGCGGAAACGTGAGGAGGATTGGTGTCCGTGAAGCGGTGCGGATACGCCGAATACGCCAGATGAAATCCCGTCCTGCTTGGACTTGCTGTCGGCTGGCCTTTCCTCAGCGCAATCCTCTCCACGACCTGCAGTATGTAAATACATACCTCACGGCGGCTGGTCAACAACGGAACCCATGAGCTAGTACAAAACCAAACAACGCTCCAACAAAACCGGTTCTCCTCTTGCCGCGCCAACCCGTCCTGACCTCAATCCTGGTCTTTCGGCGCATTCGCCTTGGCAATCTCGCGAATCCTCTTCTCGTACTGCGCGGGACTCTTCTTTTTCAGATTGTAGGCGGGCCCATTGGCGGGCGACGCGAGGTTGGGCGTATCGAGCAGCTCTGGAGGATCCACATTTTCGCAATCAGTTGAAACGGCCGGGTGCGGGAACGTGCGTGCAGTCCATCCGTACCTTGCACGCCGAGCAGGATTTCCTTGAGCGTGATGGCGGGTTTCCACGCGTACCCGATAATCGACAAACAAATTTTGCCGTCGGGGTAGACGTTGGGGTGGAAGAGCGCCGGCGTGAAGCGAACGACTAACGTCCACCGGTTGCGGGTGTCAGCGATGCGAATCGGGGGAGGGTGCGAGAGTTGAACGTACCGGGCGGGTCCTGCGGGTAGGATCTTGGGAATTCAAGCTGCAACTTGTACTCGCCGCCCTCCCACGGCTACCGTCGAGACAGCGGGACCGCGCAAACGTCAGCACCCATCGCAAGCGAATTGAAACACTGGTTTCGAAAGTACTGACTGTGCCGGTCTTGCCCGGAAGCGTCGCCTCCCATCTCATCAGGTTGAGCGTGCCATCGGTGGACTTGGTCGGCTTGCACAGAAAGCCTGCGACCGGCCAGTTGGTTGCAGCGGTGAGGACTTGGCCTTGGATATGGGCCGGAAGCGAGCAGACGCACCGTACGGGTGGTCTGCCAGTCACCAAGGTCGTAGAATCGATTGTCGAGCGCGGTTGCGTGCGTTTGGGAGGGAAAACACGTCGTAGCAGCGGGAACCGCAAGGGACGGCGTTACAGTGCCGTTGTTGGTTCATTCAGGCATGGAATTGAGGCAGCAATGCATGATGGTCAGATTCGGACTTATGAGCCAGTTGAACATGGTTGCTGTCACCGCCACCGCGCCGAGCGCCGTGCCGCGCGGTATCGAGGAGCTGAGCGAGATGGTCCACCTTTGCGCCAGTTTTTGCGCTCTTCTTGCAGTCGTTGCTTGCACAAGTCGGACATGATGGGCGGTGCTGACGAGAGAGAGGAGGTGCTGCTGAGGGAAGGCCGGCGCGCAGCCAGCTGCCGCTGGGCGCGCAAGACTGCACGCTTAACTCCACCAAGCGTCCGCTGCCTCGACTGCCAGGGGAGAGTCGCCTGGGTCCCCCCCGCTTGGCTTTCCCTATTCCCGCACGGGGGCGCGCTGACATGCACCGTGCACCACTTCTCCACAGCTCTCCATTGCCAACGACGCTCACGACCTCGTCGGCCGCAGCGACGCGCGGCCCCCACGAAGACCTCAACACTCCCGACTTGCCGCACTCAACTCGCGCGCTCGATAACTCCTCGGCGCGTCCAACACGGCCGCGTGGATCGGCCTCGACGCTCGCCCTCCACGCTCCTCCACGATGCCGGCCCCACTCGACCACGCCGCCTTTACGGCGCCCTCAACCACCGACTGGACCTCGGCGCGCGTGCACTTACCGGCGCTTGTGCCCGCCATGGCCACGCTCGACCCATCGCCCTCATCGTCCACCTCTCCACCACCTCCCATGCATCGCGGGTCAGCGAGCACCGACGACGAAGAGATCCCGCTCGCCGTCGCCTTTTCGCCGCCCGCACCGACGAGCGCCATTGCTGCTGTGACCGCGTCCACCACCACCACCACCTCTCCGAAAACCGCGACCGAGGCGCCACCGCTGCACAAGCACTTGCGCGACGCCGCCATCTACAACAACCGCGTCGCGATCCACGCCCTTCTTTCCACCAACACGGGCATTTCCGCCAACACCGTCGACCACGAAGGCATTCCGCCCTTACACTGGGCCGCAATCAACGGTCACGTCGACCTGTGCCGGCTCCTCATCGACGAGTTTGGCGCGCTCGTGGACGTGCCCGCCGGCTCACTCAACGCAACCGCGCTGCAATGGGCCGCGCGGCGTGGCCACGTGCACGTCGTGCACGCGTTACTCGCGCGTGGCGCGCGCGCGCACGACGTGTACGATGTGGAGGGGGCCGCGCCGATTCACTTGGCCGCGCAGGCCGGATCGCCACTTCTCGTATCGCTCTTGGTCGCCGGGTACTCCGTGCCCGTCGACGTACTCGATTCTAAAAACCGGACGGCCTTGTTTTTTGCGGTCATCGGATCGGCCACGGTTGACGCGGCCGCCGCACTCCTGGCCCTCGGCGCTGACCCGAACGCCGTCGCCGAAGGGTACCCGCTCCTGCACTGGGCGCTGCACCACCGCCGGATCGCGGCCGCCGAACTCCTCCTCGCGCACGGGGCTGACCCGCGCGCGCGGGATCCCTCTGGCGTCGATGCGCGTGCGGTCGCCGTGGACTTGGACCTCGACCCCGGATGGGTGCGCGAATCGCTCGGCTCTGCGCCCCCGGATTCCCGCAGTGGGCGGGGCGCGCGGCGCGCGTCGATTGCGAGCAATGCCGCGGGCGTCGTTCATGCTGACGAAACCGACGACGACGATGAGTTTGATGATGACGACGCGACGCGGCAGCCGCTCCAGGACGGCGTGACGCCAACGCCGACGCCCGGATCGGGCCCGTCGTGCCTCCGGCCCCGCCGAGCGCGCGCGATCGTGAATCGCGGCCGCCCGCGCCGGCCTTGGTTCTGGTGGCTCCGCAGCGCAAGGGGTCTTCTGTACTACAGCGTCAGCGACCGCCGCGCGAACCAGCTCTTCACCGTCCTCCCCGGGCTGCAAGCGTCCTTTTTCGCCCTCCTCACGTCCTGGCCGTGGTACGCGAACCTCGTCGGGGCCATCGTCCTGGCGTCGGGGGTCCACATTGCCGCGATGCGGCTGGTCTTGAAACCCCCACACCGCGGACGCCATGGGCGGTCGGTCGCGTCGGACGACGAGCATTTTGGCGGGTACGTGAAGAGTAAGAAACGAAGCGTCGCGCGGACGCCGTACTTGGCCGCGATTATTGGCTGGACGTTGCTATTGGGCGCGGTCGTGGTCGCGTGGAAGCTGGCGCCGTGGGTCGTCGAGGAAAGTGGGTGGGCACTGGGGCTGTTTGTGGTCACCTGGTTAGGCGGGCTGGCCGTGATGTACCGCGCGGTGCTCGGGGACCCGGGGTACCTCCCGCGCCGCGGGCGGCAGGTCGTCTGGCCGCCGCCGATGCGGGATGCGGTGGTGGGTGCGGAGACCGGAGGAAGGGTGGTGGTGAAGGTGGACGGGGACGGGGTCGGGGAGTACCCGGTCGTGGGGAGGGATTTGGTGGAACTGGCCGACCGCGAGATGTTGGATAAGGCTCATTTTTGTTTGACGTGCATGGTACGCGACGGATGCTCTCGACTCTCTCGTTCTCGTGGATGGCGACTGACGGTTTGCGGAGTAGGCACGGCGGCCGGTCCGGTCCAAGCATTGCCAGCAGTGCGACCGGTGCGTGACGCGGTTCGACCACCACTGTACGTCGTTCATCTCCTCCCTCCACCGTAGGCCTCAGCGCTCGTTCTTCTCACCATGACGCCGCGTACCGACTCACTAGGCCCCTGGACATGGAACTGCATCGGGTCCGGCAACCACCGCGCGTTCATTCTTTTTCTCTTCTCGATCATTCTGCTCGCGATCCAGTACATCCACCTGTGGTCTGCCGCCTCTTTCACCCGCAAATCCACGCTCCCGCTACCCGTCGCCAACGACCTCGAGCGGGACTGTCTGCAATTCACGCTCTGCGAATCGTTTGTTCTCGACCCGTCGGCCACGTGGCTTGCCATGTGGTGCGCGATCCAGATCCCGTGGGTCTTCATGCTCGCGCTGCAGCAAGTGTATCATGTGTCTGTCAACTCGACCACCAACGAGTGGCTCAATTGGTACAAGTACGACCATACCTCGGTGCCCGTCGAGTCAAGGGCAGCGGATACCTACCGGTCGGCACGGAACCGGCGGTATAGGAATGTGGCGGACAAGGGATGTGCGAGGAATTGGGCCACGTTTTGGATGGGGGATAAGGAGGATGCGGTCGGCAGCGGGTGGGGGGAGGATGCGGATGAGAGTGGGGTGCGAGGGGGCGGGGTTGGCGGAAGGCGCGAGCGCGGGTGTTGTGGGGCCGTGGTCGCGGGCAAGCCGCAGGGTCCGCAAGGTACGGGCGCGCCAGGAGCGGCAGCAGGACGGGGTCGTGGCGCGACCCGCGGTGCAGCAGGGAACCAGGAAGAGTCAACGCGGTTCTTGGCGGGGTAATGGAGGAGAAATGGATGGTTTGTTTCCGGTCAAGAGTGCATTGCAAATAGACACGTCTTGGAAGCGCAATCGATCTGCCCCAGCGCGCTGCGGCCGAGGAAGCGGCGCGTCTCGCGCGTCTCGCACGACCAAGGAGTCGCAAGTCACGCGCCGTCACGCCCGGCGTTGTCAGAGGCACGCTCCGTTGCTGCCTGCAGCTGGCATGCCCCCCGCCGCTCGCTCCAACGACGGCGAGCACGAGCACGACAAACGATTGACCACGGTCAGCAACGACTCGCTGCAAGTGCCCGCCCGCCCGCCCAATAAATTGCGCGCGGCCCCGTCCTCTTCCCTCACTGACCAACCAACCGGTCACCCTCTCACCATGGCCGCACCCGCACCGACCACCGCTCCGGCCGCCGCGACGCCGACCCAGCCGCCGCTTCCCCTCTCCGACGCCATGGGCCCGCGCGGCGCGTTGACCATCGAGGCCAAGGTGGACCTGATCACGCGCGGGCTGCAGGAAACCCTTGGCGTCGACACAATCCGCGACGTGCTCAAGGAGCGCGACCTGAAGCTCTACTGGGGCACGGCGCCGACGGGCAAGCCGCACATTGGCTACTTTGTGCCCATGGTCAAAATTGCCGACTTCCTCGCGGCGGGCTGCCACGTGACGATTTTGTTTGCGAACCTGCACGCGTTCCTCGACAACATGAAGGCCCCCTGGGACCAGCTCGAGGCGCGCACGCAGTACTACGAGCACCTGATCAAGGCGATCCTGACGTCGGTCGGTGTGCCCATCGACAAGTTGCGGTTTGTCGTTGGCACCGAGTACCAGCTGACGCGCGAGTACAACCTCGACGCGTACAAGCTCGCGGCCATGCTGACGGTGCACGACGCGATCAAAGCCGGTGCCGAGGTCGTCAAGCAGACGGACAACCCGCTGTTGTCGGGCCTGATCTACCCGGGCCTGCAGGCGCTCGACGAGCAGTACCTTGACGTGGACGCGCAGTTTGGCGGCGTCGACCAGCGCAAGATCTTTGTCTTGGCCGAAAAGTACCTGCCCAAGCTGGGTTACAAGAAGCGCGCGCACTTGATGAACGCCATGGTCCCCGGTCTTGCCGGGTCCAAAATGTCGTCCTCGGACCCGGACTCGAAGATTGATTTGTTGGATTCGCCCAAGGACGTGGAACGCAAGATCAAGCGCGCGTTCTGCGAAGAGGGCAATGTCGCGGATAACGGCGTGCTCGCGTTTGTCAAGGCCGTGCTCTTCCCGATCGCGTCGCTCCGCGGCGGGAACGCGGCGTTCACGATCAAGCGACCGGAGAAGTTTGGTGGCGACTCGACCTACTCGTCGTTCGAGGACCTCGAGACGGCGTTTGCCGAGAAGAAGGTGCACCCGGGCGATTTGAAAAAGGCCGTCGCCGAGGCGCTGAATGTCCTGCTGGACCCGATTCGCGAAGCGTTCAACACGCCCGAGTTGCAGGAGTTGACGGAGACGGCCTACCCGACGGGCAAGAAGCCCGCCACCAGTGGCGCGTCCAAGAAGAAAGAGAAGAAGAAGCATAACAAGCGTCCGGAGACGGCGGATTCGGCAGTCTCGGACGCGACCAAGGCCGTCGAGCAGATGAAGGTGGCGCCGGAAGCGCCGGCTAAGGACGCGGCGGTGGCCAAGCCCGCGGCGGCCGAGCAGGCCAAGACCGTGCCGGTAGAAGCGGCCAAGGTGACCAAGGTGTAAGGTGGAGAAGCGTGGTGGAGGGATTGCTTTTGCACAAGCTGGTTTTATTGTTGTCTTTTGCGCGTCGGTTCACGGTCCTTTCGACGATGCTCCTGTCACCAATAAATACGCGATGTAGCTCGGCGTGGTGTCCAACTCGAGCTATTTCTTGCTTGCCACATCAACGCATGCTCGAGGATACTTTGCACATGGCAGATGTGGGAGATCATGATTTGCAAACCATTGAACGCAAACGCTCACGCAGTGCAGACGTGCATGTTGCTTGTCTGAATCGTCGGTTGCGGTACGGTTCCTTTTGGCTCACATTACGGCTCACAGAGCATTGACCAACTGTTGGCCGGGGTTTGCCATAAAACTGGCAGACAAAACAATCGAATCCAAAGGAATGCACATCCCATCACGCCCACCGTACCACTTACTTGCGTCCACGTCCGCCACGACCTCCTCCGCGCCCACCGCGGCCAGCGCCCCCACCACGGCCACCTCGAGGACCCGCGCCGCCACGACCACCACGAGCTCCTGCGCCACCACCACGGCCACCGCGCGCGCCGGCCCCACCGCGACCACGACTCGCACCGGCCCCACCACGGCCACGACTCGCACCGGATGACCTTGCTGCCACCGACGGCGCCGCGGCATGCGAGTTCTTGGTGCGCTTCGGTGCCGGCTCCTCGATATCGTCGTCGTCGTCCTCGTCGTCGTCCTCGTCCGACTGGTCGTCGCCACCCGACAAGTCGTTCGCGTCCTCGGGCGCAAACGCGTCGTGCGCGCCATCCTCGACATCGTCGTCGCCATCATCAAAGTCTTCCTCATCGTCGATATCATCGTCTGCTCGAACGCCTTGGGCCGACCCTCGTCGTCCGAATCCTCATGCCCATCACCGTACTCGATATCCGTCCCGTCATCCTCCTCTTCCTTGGTCGCCTTCTTGGCCGCCTTCTTTGCGCGCTTCTCCTCCTTGACCTGCTTCTTGCGGTCCACATTCGCCTCCTGCTCGGCGCGGCGGCGCGCCTTATCAGCCTCGCGCTTGGCCTTGGCCGTCTGCAATGCCTTGAGCTCCGCGGGCGTCTTTTGCACGAACCGGTGGAAGAGCACCTCGCCCGAGCACAGGCCCTCTTGAATTTTCATGAGCGACAGGTCCATCCGGGGGCCGAGTTCCGTCAACTTGATCGCGCGCTGCTCGGCCTGTCGGTTGTTGCGGCCCGTGTAGTTGTGCGGCAGCTCGACCGTGTTCTCGGGGCCGTCTTCGAGGTCGGATTCAGCGGCGACGGCTTCGCTAAACAGCGGGTGGAGAAGATGATCGTCAGTCATGCGGTTAACGTTACGAATAAAAAGCGGAGGAAAGAGCGTACCGCGTAATGTAGTCCGAAATATCGCGGAACGCCCCCAAGTCCGGGACCCCCTTGCCCGAGACGATCTTTTTCACGCCCTTGGACACACCCGTAGCCTTGACGTCGATCGCATAGTGCCGGAAATCGAGCGCGTCCGTCTCAGCATTGTAGTTGAATAGCACGACGCGCCGCGTCGACGAAATCTTCATATCCGCAACGGAAATCGCCGGAAACATGTTCTGCAAAAGCGTCGCCAACAACTTGTACTCGTTGCGGTCGGTCGGGAAATTGTTCAACACCAGCAGCGGCGCCGACGCAAACAGACTGCCCGACTGCGTCTTGGGCGTCTTTTGCAGCGCCACCACGTCAGATGCCAGCGAGTACGAGTTGACGCGGAACCCCGCCGTCGGGCCGCGCGGAAGCTTGCCAATTCGTAAATTGAGCGCACCGCCGAGGGCCGGGTTCTCGGGCTTGGGTTTCCCGCGCGAAAATACGGCCAGGTGCGAGACGTGCAGCGGGCCGGCGAGCGCGACATAGTCGCGCAACTTGTTGGACTTGCGTTCGCGCAGCTTGGCGGCCGTGTTTGGGTGCATCACGCGACGCACGTCCCGGACAAGGTGCGCAACGAGCTTGCCGACGTCGCCGGATTTCACGACAAACGAGCGCGGCGGTGGGGTCGTCGCGTCGTCGGCGGTCGCGACATGCGTGCGGTTCTTCCTGCGGCGTTTGGCCATCTTGTGCGTGCGGTGCGGCGGGCGAAAGGTCGGGCGGGCGGGTCGGCAATGGACGGTTGGTTGGGAGGCGGCGATCAGGGAAGAGGTGGAAGTGTGGGGGTGGTTTTGTGTACCGGGTCACGCAGCATCGCGTGCACCGTTTACCTGCTGTGGAAGTCGCGTTGCCATGCAGCTTCATCAACACATTTGCGTATCGAGTGACCGACCATCGTCGACCACGATTCCCGTCGACCCCGCGCACCCCGCTCCCTGCAACCCCCCGCACTCGGCGCGCGCCAAGGTGTGCCCGGCATCCGCATCCTCTCCACCCCGAATCCGCGCCGCTCACCGCGTGCTCCATCCGCCCCGACCTAGTCCCATCAATCATGATCGCCGCCCTCGCCGCCGCCCGCACGTCGGTCGCGGCCGCCGCCGTCCTGCGCACGTCGATGCGCACGCTCCTTGTGACCCCGTCCGTCGCCGTCGCGCGCCCCGTGACCCCCGCGGCCGCGGTGATGGCCAGTTCGGTGCGTGGGTACCAGGTGCGCGCGTCGGTCAAGCCGCGGTGCGAGCACTGCTATGTGGTTGTGCGCAAGGGCCGCCGCTACGTGCTCTGCAAGAAGTCGACGCGGCACAAGCAGCGCCAGGGGTAGATAAATGGGATCATAGTTCTTTAGTTGCGATTTTTGTGTCCGGGTTGTTTGGCCAGGAGCAGTTTCTCGGCGCGATGCAGACGAGCCTTCGCCAAATCGCACGGTCAAAAGCGGCGGAGGAGATTCAAATCACACGGCCAAGGGCGAAGGGCAAAGGAGTGGTTGCGATGCGTGGAGACATCAATCCATTCATTTAATCTGTGCAAGTCTTGCCAGTCGACACCATCATCCTCGTTTTGAGTAGCGCGTCTCCTTCAGCTTAATCCAAACCAACCGCCACGGGAACCCGCCCACAGATCCACTAGTCCTCACTCACTCCTTCTTCTCCCTCCTCTTCAATCCCCATCCACCCGACCGGCCGGTCCCACGCGGCCTGCGCGACCCACGCGAGCACCTGCGCACGATCCACGCCCTCTGCGCGCGTTGACATCGCAAAATACGAATCTGGCGCAAACGACGCCGTGTTGTTGACCTCGAGCACGTAGACGCGCCCAGCATCATCACACCGCACGTCCACCCGCCCCCACGCGCACCCGCCGACCGCCACGTACGCGTCACGCGCGGCCGCGCGGCACGCCTCGACTAGCTCGGGTTCCCCCTGAACGACTTTCTCCGCCGCGGTCCCATCGGGCGGCGAAAACAGTTGCCCCGGCAAGAACACGCGCTCGACCGCATGAAACGCGCGCACCCCCACCGGAGTATCACAGACAGCCACGGTAAACTCGCGCCCGGCGAGGTACCGCTGCACGACGATCGCGCCGTGCGCCTCGACGAGTGGCGAGGCCGCGGCAACGAGGGCGTCATAAGAGTCGACGACGCACCCAGACGTCAGACCGCACGAGTTGAACCCGTTGTCGACCTTGATGAAGAGCCGCGTGCCCGGGGCATTGGCGAGAATGCGGTCGACAAAGTCGCGCGTGGCGGGGCCGTTGAGCGCGTCGAGGGTCGGAACGATCAGCGAGTCGGCGTGCGGGATTTGGGCGCGCACAAATTGGTCGTGCATGCGCGACTTGTGCAACGTGCGCTCGCAGAAGGCCGGGACGTGCCCGAGGACGTGCGGGAACTGGCCGGCGCGGAGGAGCATGCTGCAGAGTCGGACAGGATTAGCATCTCGAAATTCGCGAAAGAGGGGCAGTGCGTCGGAGCAACGTACCGCAGCGCCGTAAACTCGGCCCCCTTGGTCAGTCCCGGCGGCATATCCGCGTGCAACACGAGCACGCCATCCTTGGGCACTTGGCGCGCGAGCTCCTCGGCATTCTCGTCTGTCACGACCCATGTTGTCACCGACTTGCACCCGAGTTCGCGCACGGGTACGATCAGGTCCGTGTGCAGCGCCGGGTTGGCATACGACGGGTCATAGATGAGGTGTACGTCGTGGCCGGCAATCGGCGAGGCGATGAGCGGGGTAGAAGTGGTGGTGGCAGGCGCGCGCGGCGCGGTCTTGACGGGAACCGGGGCAGCAGCGGCAGAGCGCGCGGGCGACGGGCCGTCAAGCGTCAGAGCGGCCGCGGCGTCGGCGAGGTGCGCGTCGGAAGTGGTGGCGGTGGCAGCAGTGGCGCCGATCAGGTCATGAGCGGGCATCGTGAACGGCGAGGAAGTGGGGTCGAGATCGGCTGGAGAAATGGGCTTGGTAAAGAGTGCGGAGAGTGAAGGAGCAACGGATCGAAGCGACGCTGGAGAGGACGGATCGCCATGGGGACGTCCCGATTTTTATACCAGGCCGTTTGGGTGGCCATCGTTGAACGACCTTCGCTTCAAAGCGCGTGCCCAGTTGGTCGCACAACAGCAAGCATGCCTCGCGCCAACAAGGATGCGACAAGTCGTCACGGGCGATCGAGCATCGGGGCTGCGCTGTTCGTCATGGTGATGAGGTAGTCTCTCATCACAGCAAAGCGGCGCGATGCTGTCAAAATATTTCAAAAGAAAATGTCTCGCAATCTTTGATCTCCAGCACGTGCAAAATCACCACACGTCTCGCGTCCGATCTGGCCCAACCGCTAATGTTGACCAGGCGCTCGGCGCCCGCACCGACCGTGCATCGAGATGCTCGCCTGCGGGATCGGCGACGATTCGGGCCCGGTTGGGCTCCTGACCAACGTCAACACCAACCCAGGCCGACAAAAGGAACGTTTATCGAAACCATCAAAATTATCACTTCACCGCGGCCAAACATCATCCGTCACCGCCCTACCGACCGGCTGCTCACCGAATACGGTCAAAAGTAACCGTCAGACGACGCCTCAAACGCGAAATGCGCCGACGCCTGGAGCTCTTCCGCAATTACCCTCAAAAGTTTCCTGTCACCGCTACTGCTGAACATCACCCACAACTTGGCACGAGACAGTCGCTTCTCTGCGTGCATCTTGCCCCACCCGAGCAGGGCCTGCGCTTGAGCATCAGGATCGGCTACACGGCACTAATCCAGTGCAATGTTGTTCACGTTGAGGGGCAGCACCTTGACCCATGCCGATCGTGCGGCAACGCGCATGAGCGCAAGTGGAGTGTCTTCAGCATCGCTGGCCACGACATTGAAGCATTCAGAATGGGGCTCGGCGCGCGCAAATAACGAGACCCGGACGCTGCGTCGCGTCGAGGTTGGGTTTGAGCAAATCCGGTTGGGTGTTGCGAGTGCTGTTGGCGAGGCGATTTGATTTGCGAGCGCTTACTCAAACGTAATCTCGAGCTGTGAGGCTGCCAGTGTCACCTTAGTCACATCTTCTGGCACAACTCGTCGCGCGCTCAGCGCCATGTGCGTGCGTGCGCGCGGCACAGTACTCCAATCCGTACGTTCCGCCCAAACGCTCCTCTTGACGGTCAATGATGTGCACCACAACAACATTTCGGGTCCGCCGGCGCTGCTCAAAACATACACGGGGCGAATCGAGTTGAGATGACGAGCTGATGCAGGCAGAAGAGACCGGGCCTGATCACCGACCCACCCGTCGCCGTCATTCAATGGTATTGGTTGACCATCAGCATTACGCAACAGCATGATCAAGTACCACTGCCTCTTGAGCTTGCCTGGTCGTTGCACAAAGGTCAGACCCCCAAACGCGTCCTTGAATTTCAGCGGAATCGTCTCGCCGTTAACAGGGAACTGGACGTGGTCACTGGTATATTCGATACCGCGGGCATAGTACAGGGCGGCGCGAAGGGCTGGTCTGCAAACATTTGGTGAAGCAAGTGCGAAGTGGACAAGCGCGTCAACGCCCGCATGCTGGGCGATGGGTGGATGGTGTTATACCAGATTTAGTCGAGGGCAACGTTGTGGGGAGGAAGAATCGAGACGTGACCGCCCGTTGGCACTACGTTGTCAAGCAAGGCAGTGCGACCTCTCATTCATTTCGAATGCTAGTGCTCGCTGCAGATCTGATCCACTTGGTCGTCGTCCGTTGGTGTCTGTCGCCAATCGCGGCGGTCCATGATTGCGGCGAACCAGGGACTTGCGCCGACATGCATGCAGGTGTGGTGAAGTGATGCCAACTGGCAGCAAGGACTTGCTCCGCAGCAAGAAGCAGCAGCAAGAGTTCTCCGCATCTGCCGCCAACTCGCCGTGGCTTGCCGCCAAACATTTGCAACAACGCCCACCCCGCGGCGAGTACGTGGTGGTAATGACGAAAATCTGTTTTTATCCAAGAGCAAGTTTTCTGAGCCGCGTGTGTTGCCGCTGTCAGGCCGTTGACGTTTTGGATTCGACATGAGTGCGGAACGATCCAAGCCAACATTTTCTCAGGAACGCACAGCTGCACAACCATACAATCACATCAACAAAGAATGTTGCTGATATGACCAAGGAATCATCTGTAACTCATCATTATGCAGAGGGGTTGATGTCCCGATGCCTTCAAGTCCGCGAGGGTCGGATGAGATGATTGACGCTTCCTGCGAGCAGCAAGCGCCAACATGGAAATGGAGGAAGTGTCATTCGAGCGACAGATTCAAAAGCAAAACAACCCTGTCCCAACAATTCTCACTCAGACTTCTCTCCACCCACGTCGCTCTCAAATGCCTTGACGATCTTTGGCAGGCACTCCACTTCAACTGAAACTGATGGTGGCATCTCTGAGCTTCTCCACCAGATCGCGATGCCATCAGTGCCCGACTCGATCCCGTCCCTCCGCGTGTCATCCGTGTACTTGAGCGGCAGCCCTGACCGTGTCCACCATTCCAAAACTTCCACGCGGCCCTTGCGCGACGCGTTGGCGAGCGCGGCGGCTGTGTAGAGTGGCTCGACGCCCGACTCGTGCAGCCACCAGTCAAGGACGGCCACATGCCCGGCTTGGCTCGCGCAATCAATGGCTTTGGGCGAGTACATGAACGGCAGCTTGTGCGCGACCCACCACCGCATCGCGTCGATGGCGCCGTTTCGACTTGCGCTCACAAAGTCGGCCACGCTTGCACCGGTGGTCGGGGAGAAACCGTGCTCGCAGTCGGCCCACCAGGACAGGGGCGGAACAAACGACGCTGCTTGGTTGGCGGCGGCGTGCGACTCGACGACCAGCCGTTTCCATCGCTCCAAGACGGTGACGTGGTTGTCCAGGAGCGCCCGTTTGAGGCCCACGCTCATGACTGACAAGCTCTCGCTGCTCCAGCGGTTCTTGTCTGCGAGCCACCAGTCGAGAACCTCGAGCGTGCCCTTCCGACCGGCAGTGACAGCGCCATGATCGCGGTCCTTGGGCGACGGCACACATCCAAATCTTGTCCACCACCAATCGAGCACGTGAACATGGCCATTGGCGGTCGCCTTGGTCATGGGCGCCTGGAACGGGAGCTTTTGAATGACACCTCGTGCAAGCGCGTCGCACCACCACTCAAGCACGCCAATGTGACCGTGCGCGCTCGCCATATCCATCGCATCAGTGCTCTGCTGGATTGGGAGCCCGGCGAGCACAATCCACTCGAGCGCCTCAATCCTGCCGTGCGCAGACGCGGTGCACACAAGCCGCGACGTGTATTTCGCGACCGCGAACCCATTCTGCACCCACCACTCGAGCACGCGCGTGTGGCCGAGCCGCGCGGCCGTGTCGAGTGCTTTGACCATGGCGCCGCGCGCTTCGCTGCGCGTGTACGGCGCGGCAGACTTGAGCCACCATTCGCAAAACGGGACATCACTACGCGCCGCGGCCTCGATGAGCCCTGTCGCAGTGGAGTTCTCGATCATCAAGCGCAGTTTTCCCGCGTCCGGTCGGCCAAATAGCCACTGCAAGACGGCCGTGTCGCCACGCCGCACGGCTACGTGCACCGCGTGGCCGAGTTGCCTCGCATTGAGGGCCATGGTCGGGTCGACGGCGGCGTAAACTTGGAGCCGGTCGACACGTCCGTCAGCAACGGCGCACTGCACGGCGCACCCGGGGAAGCGCTCAACAATGGCACGGTGGACGCGCGGGAGGCCGCGGGCAACGTAGAGGTACTGGCGCAGCTCGTTCTCGACCCTGGCGTCAGCCAAGGACGGCGCAAAAAAATCGTCGCGCGGTGACGGGTAATGATCGACCACGACAGTAACGAGGATCGCCCCAATCAGCTCCCACGGCAACTTGGGTTGGGTTGCGCTTGGCCGATTCGCGCTTGGTCCACTGATGGTTGTGGCGACGCTGCTGCCAGTCCTGCTGTCGCTGTGGACATGGCTGTTGTTGCTGTTCATCATGACTTGTCAAGCCGACGTGACTTCAACTTGCCCGAGGAAGAAGGCGATACTTGGTCCTTGGCAATGCCACAACTTGTTGTTGCCGCCTGGTCGTGGGTGAGCGTGAGTCGGGACGAATGAAGCCGTTGGTGAGGATGTCGCTGCCTGGGATCAAAGATTGGTGTGGCATGAGCTGAGGTTTCGACTTTACTTGGTCCTGTTGTCGCTGCGGCCGAACTTATCGGTGTGCACGTGAGCGTTCAAGATCCTGGCGGCGATGGCGACACGGGTGTCGACGTCGCTCGTTCCGACCATGACGATTGATTTGGCGTGGCACACGCACCGGCTGTCGCCCACCGCGTATGGCTTGCACACACGCGCCCTCACGGCCGGCGCTGTGGATGCAGCTCTTTGCTCAGGACTACCGCCAGCCTAAGGTGCTGTGCGCCATGGGCGCCAAGTTTGAAGCCGTCGAGGGGATCAACCTGGCCAAGTCCAATGGTGAGGGCGGGACTGAGACGCTTTGCCCGCCATGGAAGAAGCGCGGTGCGAATCTATTTGCCATACTTGCGGCACCAAGTGCGGCATTTGCGAAAATTGCTGCTACGACGGTCATCCCCTGGGACCTCCCACCTGTTATCATTGATTGCCAGGTCCAGTTCCCCTGTTGCGGGTCTGGCAGCCGCGGCGTGTTGCTCGCCAGGTGGCGCTTGATTTGGTCCTTTGAGTTGCCATTTTGCGGCGGTGGTTTGTAGAGGTTAAGTTCAATTCGACACTGCATCATTCTGTTTGCTCGCTGTTGTTGTGGAGCCTGAGCTGCCTTCCCCAATGCTAAAGCGGCTGATTATGCGGTCTTCAAGGTCACGGAGCGGATTGCAGGACTGGGCGGTGCGATAGGAGCCTTGTACCGTGCGTTGGCACGTGAAACGTGGAGCAGTACTATGCCGGGTACGCGCGGACCGGATGAGATGGGTTGCCAATGGAATCGGCCGTGGATAGCAGCATGCATGGATCGTTCTTACATTTTAACCAGAGCGACGTGCAAGGCTCATAGTTGGCCACCTCATGGATAGAGTCGTTGTCTCTTTCCGGCTCGCTGCTGACGGCCACCTCGCCGACAATTTTGATTGTCTTGGCCGAGCATGATTATCTGCATCAAAATTACAGCGCAATCCGACCAGGCCGCTGTCGCCAAACTCGTTTGTGAGTGACTGCAGAGGCCTGGACGGGTCTCTTCAACGATTGAGAGGTCCTTCATGTCGTCAATGATTGATAAATAATCTTGTTACCTCTGGGCCAGACATCAACCGTGGCATTTAGTTACTCTTGCCGTGCTGTCGTCTGTCCAATCGACCGCGCACCGCCGCGCGCCGCCGCCTTGAGGAAACCATAAAGACAGATCGTCCTGGGCGCGATGGTGCCCGGATCGTTCACGACCAGAGCTCAATCAAGAGAACGCGACTCTCTGTCAACCGCTTGCGCATACCCTGTGACATGGGTGCACCCGCCACGGCCTGGACGACCACCTTCACTCTAGGCGGCACGCGGCCATCAAACTCCTGAGTGCATCGCTCCCACTCGATCAAAGCAGAACCCGTCGTGTCACTCGCCCCCATCTGGTGCCTGAAATTCAACGCGTGTACTGTCGTGGGGAGGACGTGCCGGAGCCATTCGCCATTGTCGTCGAATGGACTGCATGCGTCATCGAGAATTTGGGGATGCGGCGGCAGCTTTGAGGTCGTCGCGAGCAGGTTTTGCGAGATCCGCAGCGTGCGCACCGACCTTGGGATCGCGAGCCTTGTCAAGACGTCGGTTGGAGTCAAGTAGTTCCGGCTCAGGTCAAGAACACGGAACTTTGAGGGAAGTTTCGGGTGGAGAAAGTCAAATGCGCCTCTGACAAACATGCCGCACAAGTTGAGCGTCGCGAGCGACAAATGAGGCAGGATGCTGGCGATTTCCGTATAGGATGGGATGCGCGCGATGCCATGAAGTGCCGTGTGGAGGGTGCGCGACCGATAGTTAGGCGCACAACCCACGCAGCGCGCATCGCCACATCAGCTGTTCAAATCGGAATGGATAAAAGGTGAGCTGCACAGGGGCCGAGGGCATAGTCGAGAAACGCTGCAGCAACACGAGCAAATGTCGTTCGAGCCACTTTGTCGGCCATAATGTCAGCGTCCAAGTTGAGCGGAATGATCAAGATAATCGACTTGGCGGCCGCGAAGCCCCATGGCAGGTTCAAAAGTGCCGCCATTGTCCTGCGCCTGAACATCAACCTTTAGCACTTGGAGTTGCGCTGGTGAGCGAGCAAGAGCATCAATGACTGGCCGAACCTGGTGCACCAACGGCGCGAGAAAATGAGCGCTGGAGCAGCTCAACAAGGGCCATTATGCTTTGCTCGCGAATCATGTCAAAGTCCTCAATGGGCGAGTCAGGAGTAATGATGAGCCGCGTCAGCCCATTGGGACACCCATACAAGACGGCAGCCAGTGCTGCATCGCTCTTGTAGGTAAGATGAACGATCTCGAGCTGGCGCAAGCCGAACGGGAGGTGCGGCGCGAGTGCGATCCCAATACGCCGGGACCCGCACGCCCTCTTGACCCAACAATTCAACGTACCAGATTCGGTCAACATGGGCGCGCACAAGCGACCTATTGCGATCCACAACACCCTCGCGGGCGTAGTACGGAATGAGGCACAAGTACAAATCGCTGGTGCCAAGACGGACAAGAGCGCCAATGTTATCGTGCGAGCAGATGAGCTCGGCCCCGTTTGGGAGGTCAATCAACTTCACGTGAGCGTTGGCGACAGCGTAGTGCAGTGCCATCTCGACAGCTGGAGCAAAAAATGAGGCCGACGAGACGGCAAACTTAAGGAGAGGCCACATGGCGTTCTTCTCACCCTCCTTGCCAAACATGTGGAGAATGGCGTCGCACAGAGCCAGTAACACGTCAATGGGAAGCTGTTCGATTGGAGCGCGTGCTGGCGGCGGTGCCGTGTTGTCGAGAGAAAGTAGCTACATCGCATCCTCAGTCAAAGATGTAGAAGGATCAGCCAAAATCGAGACGGGTGGGGGTAAGCAAGGACGTTGTTGCTGCAGACCCGTGATGAGAGGTTGGGAAAGAGGACTCTTTGCGACGAGTCGCGGCGTGGTTTGAAAAGATGGATCTCTGCAGCGTGGCCGGGGCCGAGCGCGGTCGTGGATTGAAGGTGACGTGCGGCTTGAAGCCGCCGAAGGAGACTTGCGGCTTGAAGCCGCCGGTTGTGCTGGGCCGAATGAGGATATTGAGGCGCAAAGCATCGTTCATTCTGACAGGTCATGATCAAGGTCATAGGTTTGGTCGAGGATGAAAAAAGCGCATCATCAACATTCTCAAGATGTCAGCGAACCTCAACATGATGGAAGGCCAAGTGAGTGACGCTGAATTTCAACGGTTTAGTGCCTCTGCCAGGCAATTATTCGTCTGAACTTTGGGAGGAGCTGCATGTTTTGTTGGAACGATTTGCATTCGAGATCCGTTTATTTCTTTGATTTTCATAATCAGGCAAGCTCCTCACAACGGTTCTCAACAATTCAAACCAACGTGCATTGTCACAATTGTCGCGTATGGGTGGCAAAGCTCCCCAGGCACACACCCTGATCCGCCCACCCATCTCGACCTCGTTCAGAAAATCAAAGTTTGCGCGCTCCACCCCGCCATTGATGGTGACTTCAGCAATTTCGCTCCTAGTCTCAGTCGCCATGGTAAGACGGCGGTCCCACTCGAGCAGCGCCTGGCCAATCCCCCTTGATTGAAGAAATCAAAACGCCTTCTTCCAAGTAAAACGTGCACAAGGTTACGGGCAAAAGCTCGCCAATCCACTCGACGAGCACGGGTGACGGACTTGAGACACACGAATAGCGTTTTCAAGCGTGGTGGCAGCACGGACATCGAGTCATATCCGCCAGCAAAGAGGTTCAGAATTTTCATCGACGGCGGAATGTCAGGCGCGCAAAGTCGGCCGTGGTCAAATTATCCCAGGACAAGGTTGCGGAGCGTACTCGGCAGCTCAGGCCCAAACTCGTCAACCTTCATGAAACCGGAAGTCAGAGCAAATGACTTGAGGCCAGGTGGGAGCAGAATTGGCGCGACGAAATCCCAGCTATCCCAGCCCATTCGCACTTGGCAACCTAGGGACAACAGCTTGAGGTCAGGATGCATGAATCGAGCAAGACTAGTTGCAACATCGGGAGGCCAGACTGGCAGGGCCAAGTCTATCCGGGTTGTAGCAACTGGAAAACAATCGAGCAGCTCGCTGATCTAGACTTGGAACGCGATCTCCTCATCATCAGTCATTGCCTCGTCGCCCGGCTTTTCCGGTGAAAAACTGAAGGCAAACTCGTCAAGGACGCGATCACTGAGCGCACTGGGAATCGGGTGCTGAACCAGGAGGAGGGGATGCACATTTGGATCATAGCTCCAGCCACAGAGAGAAAGCTTGCGCAGTTTGGACGCTCCCGCAACAGCCGCCAGGACACAGTTGAGCAGCGAGATTGGGAAGCCTGTGAACTTGAACACTTGAAGGTGTGGAATGAGGCCAAGAATGGCATTCATCGGTGCGCCGTTGGGATCGATGGTGACCAGATCAATCATGGACAAGTCGACATGTAAGCGGACCAGAGTCAATTGGCACGACTTCAAAACGACAGCCAACAGATCGCTATTCAAGACGACTGTATTGACAAGAGTGCGCAGCTTCGATGTGGCCAGGCGCTCCGCAAGACGCTCAGCATCCTCGATTGACATTCTCAAGTTGCAGAGACGAAGCTCAGTCAAAGTGGCAGCTGGCAGGTCCATCCAGTCATGACGCGAAACAGAGCCCAAGAGTGTCAGCAAATTGCAGTTGGGTGGCACCATCAAGGCGATGCGAGATGGCGTATCGACAAATTGAAAGCAACGGATCTGCTCAACAGGAACGCACACGAGCGACCACCACTGGCTTACTTCTGGTGTTACATAACCGCTGTTCTCGCGGTTCAAAACTGGCACAAGGTGCCGCTGAACGTTGTGTGGCGGCAGGCAAAGATACCACGCAACATAGCCAGCGTCAGTGGGACCAACAGCACGAAAACGTCCAACTGACCCTCACGAGCTGAAATCGAAGTGAATGAGGTCAATCGCATTGGCATAAAGCCTCAGCGCAGTGTGAATCGCAGGAGCGAAAAAAGCGGACGATGCGAGCGCGAAATGAAGCAGGTCCATTGTTTTCGTGTGATTGCAAATGATGTCCCGTCTTTTGCAGCAAGTTGTGATGAGATGAGTCGTGGGCCGCAGATGCTGTCGTAGGCCGCGTGTTTCTTGTGTTTGCCAGAACCGTGATATCGAGTGCCTCACATTCCGGCCAACAAAACGGGCAGCAGCACTAACGCTGCTCCAGGTATCCCGATTCGGCCGGTCCATGTTTGTATCAACTTGACGTTCGATATGAAACCAACTGGCAAGAGTCGCTTGCAATGAATATCATACAGTTCCCGCGGCCCTGTTGGGTCGTGTTTCTTCATGGGCCGATCATGGCGCTTGAAATCACCACAAGGAGAAGGCTCACATGCAGGCTCCAATCTCGCGCCTAAGCGCGATGCTTTCGTTTCTTGTGTTGTGTTGATGCTGTTGATGATGACCAGCCACAGAAGGCAATCGACGTCGACATGCGTGCTGGTTCAAGTTCCATCTATCCATCCATGGTGCCGTGCTCCCAGCGCTCGGGGAAATGGTCGTGTCACACCAGTGTACTCGCTTGCGTATGGATTGCCGCAATTGTGAAGATGTTTCTGCTAGGGGACGACAGGTTGCTGAAATTATGAACGCATTTCTCCCCAGCGTACAGACGCCAATTGTCGCTAAATCAATCAACGCAAGTCGTGGCGCATCCCCAAAAAATCCATCCATTCACCTCTCCGCACCCACACGTCTACCTCCGCGCCTTGGCCTTCCCCACGCCACCCTTCTTCCCGCGCTTCGTCTTCTTCAACCGCAAATCGCGCCCGCTCTTACTGCCGGACACCAACCCGGGTTTCGCTGCCATATCCAACGCCGGCTGGCCCGTGCGCGAAAGCGAATTCAAAATCGGCTGCCGGCGCGCCGTCTTGCGCAACCTCATTTCCAAAAAGTTTGCAGCGGACGCGATAGGCGGCGTGGCCACGTCAGCCGCGGCGAGTTTTGAGAGTGCGACCACCTCGAGGCCCGCGGGCAAAGAAGGGGAATCGTCGTCGTCGTCGAGGTCCATGAGGTCGTCGTCGAACTCGTCGTCGTCGTCGAATTTGAACGACTTGGATGCGGCAATGTCGATGGTGGCGCGCGGACTATGCGGCGGGAGGCGAAGCGATCGGTCAGATGGCTGTAGTCGAGTGCGAAGGGGAGCAAGACGGTGGAAACGAACCCGTCATCCTCGACATCTTCCTCTTCCTCTTCCTCGTCCTCGTCCTCTCGTGCCGCCAACTGCTGCAAGAAATCGGCCGGCAGCGCGTCCGCGTCCGCGTCTTCCTCGTCACCATCCTTTTCCTCCTCGGCGCCCTCCTCCTTCACATCCTCGTCGACGTCACTTGCCGGTGCCGGGACCGGAGCGGGTGCCGCGGTCGTCTTGCTCGCTCCCCTCGTGGGCTTCTGCGCTTTGATCGCCGCATCCCGCGCGCGATTCCGGTCCTTGACGGCTTGCTTTGCGCTGGTTACGGCGCCGCGTTCGGCGCGCGCGCGTGTGCGGTGCTGGTCCTTGGACGCTGTCAGCGACACGGCCTCGGGCGCATCGTCGTCGTCGCTGTCGCTACTGTCGCCGGAGGTCCTGCGCGCGGGTTGCATCGTGCTGTTGCGGCTGCTGTGCTGATTGTGGATGCTGATTTGGTCCGGCGATGGAAGCGCACGAATGATCGACGACAGCGGAGGAGCGTTGATTGTGGTCAGGTGATAGCGTCTGGGGTGGTTGCTATGGCGTGTGACGTGGACAATACACTTTGGTTGTGTGGCTGTGCTCGATGGGCAGGCTCTCCCTTGGCGGACTTCAGTGGAAGGAAGCGTCCGAAGTTGAATGAAGCACAGAGCACGCACGAATGTGACAAAACAACGCGCAAGGGCGAGATTGCATTTGGGGTGCGGTGCAATGGTACAGTGCGAGGAAACGGCGCAAGCGCAAGAAACAAACGACAGAAAGAGAAGAACACACGAGCGAGCAGAATGAATCAACCATCCCCGCAATCGCCGCGACACGAATCAAAAAAACTGCTGCTACACATCACTCACAGCGTACCGGGCGCCGGGCCCGGCACGTACCCACCCATCATCGACGGCGCACCAGGCGCCATCGTACTCACTGGCTGCTGCTGCTGCTCCTGCTGCTGCTGCTGCACGGCAGCCCCCAGGGCGTGCCCGAGTGTCGCGAGTCCCGCCGCGGCGACCGCCGCGTTCGGCGGCGCGGGCGCGGGCATCGTGTACATCATCCCTTCTGGGAGCATCCCCACCCGTGCCGCCGCTGCAGCAGCCGCCGCATGCTCGTTCCACGCAGCCGCGGCCGCGACCGCCGCCGCCGCATCGAGCGACATGCCCGCGACCATGGTCGACACAGACGCCGACCGGTTCCTTGGCGGTTGCGGTAAGGTCGTTGGTACGCTCGCCGACGCGTACGAGATCGAGTTAGTCCGCAACCGCCCAGCGGGCGGGGAGGGCGCGATGAGCGGGGATGCCGCGTACTGGACCGAGTTGGTTCGTGGGCGCGCGAGCGGGTACGGCTGGAACCGCGGCGACGGTAAGCCCGATACGGCGGGTCCGCCCGCAGAACTCCAGATCCCGGGTGCAGGGATGCCAGGGGACCCAGGGAGGGCCGCGGTCGCGAGACTCGGGGACATGCCCGTGGCGCCGGTGGGGAGGCCAGGAGACATGCATGGGATGCCAGGGGACATGGACCCGGGCATGACGCCGGCGGGCAGGATCGCGGTTCCTGCGGAGACCAGGGGCAGCGGAGCCGGCGCGCCCGGGAAATGGTACTGCTGCGGTTGCTGCTGCTGGGCGTACTGGACCGCCGCATGCATCTGCATCTGCATCGGCATCGCCATCTGCGCCTGCGGGAGCGGCTGCGGCAACGGCTGCGGCGGGTCCGGACGCGGCGGCTTGATCCCTGCGACCGCCGCGGCCCCCACCTGGTCCTCGGCGCGCTTCGCGTCTTCGGCAGCACGCTCCGCATCGGCCGCGAGCGACTCGGCCTTGGCCGACCCGGCGGGCGCGCGCGCCGCGCGTTTCACGAGCACGGCTGCAATTTCGGCCTTGATCCGTGCGACGAGGACGGCTTTCTTACCCGTGGCGGGCTTCCCGCGCTGCCGCAGATGGTCCTTGAGTTCGGTGACCGTCACGTCGTTGAAGTCGACGTGCAGGAGGCGTTCGTCGAGATGGTGCTCGATCTCGGACGAGCTTGCGCGCCGTGCGGGAGGGAGAGGGAGAGCTGCAGGCGCGTCGGTCGCTGCAGCAACGGAGAGTCGCCTTGGGACGGCAGAGAGAACGGGGCTGCCGTCGGTCGTCGTGGACGGGCGACGCGACGCGGTGGGGGCTGGACTGCTGCTGCTTGCGTTCGCGGCGGGTGGCGACAGGTCGGTCGGCAAGGGCGTGCTGGCGGGCGACGTCGCGACGACGGCTTCCGTGATCATGGGCAGCGGCATGGGCGCCGACGACGCCGGGTCAGGCAAGGAAGACGCTGTCACTTGCGGCGCATCGTGCGTCGCCATCGTCGTTGTCGTAGTCGTCGTCATGAACGTGGCCATCGGATCGAGCGTCGCCATTGGCGCATCCCCAACATCGACCGCTTGCGGACTCCACTGCCCCAAGAGCGCCGCAAACCCGGCCGGGTCCAGCGGGTACGCACTTGCGGTCGCGTCCTGCGGCGGGGCCGGTGGCGGTGCGGGGCCCGCGTTATCACCAGCGGCAGCTGCAGCAGCCGCGGCAGATGTGATCGCCGCGAGCCATGGCGCGGGTGGGAGCTTGCTGTGGTCGACGGGCGACAAGTAGACAGCGTCTTCAAGCCGGAACGTCGGCGACTGCGGCTGCTGGTGCGGGTCGTGCGGGTTATGCGTCGTGTAGAGCGCGGCAGGAGCGTCAGGCCGGCTCGCGAGCATGGCAGCGACCGTATCGAAGTCGAGCGCGGTCGGGTCGGTGTCCGTGGCGTGCGTGGCCGGCATGGAGGCCGGCGGCAGCGACGCGACGTGGTGGTAGGGCGAGATAAGGCGCATCGTTGGGTCTTGGTGCGTGGTGGGGGGCGATCGTGGCGGGCCGTCGCTGGCCATAAGCGGGGACGCCGTCACGGCGGGTACTCGATTGCAACGTGGCGCGGCGTCTTGCTGGAGCTTTTGTTGAGCCCGTGGTCGGGGCGCGTCGCTTTCGAGGGCCGAGACGCAGTCACTTGTGTTGGTGCAGTGTGGGGGTGGGGTCGCAACGCCCGCAGGTCGGTCGCACGAGGTTCGTGGCGAGGATCGACGTGGCAGCGGTTCGCGATCCAGACAAGCGCACACTTGGTGGTGGCACGCGCGAGTCCTGGTCGGGTTGCACCAAGTGTCGGGCTTGCAGCTGCAGCAAAAGACTGTTGTCGAGAACAGCGCAACGGTGGAGAAAGGAGAGAGAGAGCAGGCACGAGCGATGAGCATGCAGGTCGTTCAACGCTTTTTGAGCAGCCATTGAACCAGGCGCAGCGCAGCATGGGCACAAGCGGACGTTGCGGGCATCGCAATGAAAGCGAGCTGCACGGCTTGGCAGCACAAGAAAAGCACGCGGTGCCTGGTGTCCCCTCTCCTTGTCGGTGCTTCATTCCGGTTGCTTCGCACGCGGGAAGAGCTGTCGGAGAAGAAAGACGTACCGTGGTCCACGGTCTCTCGCGCCGAGGCCAAGTCGGAGCAGTAGCGGTAGAGTGAGCGCGTCGGTCGGTCGGTCGCGTACCACCTCCCACGAACGCGAGGCCGTCCTGGTTTATATACCGTGACGCGGGCTGCCCTGATCCTCAACGCGCCCGGCGTCGTGCACCGCCACATCGTCGCCAGGCCGTGTCTATCCACACGTAAGGACGGGAGGCCGCCCCGTCGGCGTCGTCACTCTCGACGACGCCGGGTCCAAAACGTCAACTGCCTGTTGGCGATCGTCCAAGCGATCCGTCTCGCCCGACGGGCCCAAAGACGCGTTGCTGACTGCGGCCACGGAGCCTCCACGGTGCTTCTCCACCCGGTTTCAGGGCCGTCGGGACATTCTCCACCGCGTTGCATGGAGCGCGTGCGCGTTGCGTGCCCACGCTGCGGCCTCCGTTCACCATCCGCGCGCGCTTGGCAGTGAGCGGACATGCCAAGCGCGAGCTCGCCACCGCCGAGAAGCACGGAGGTGCTCTCTGTGTCGCGCGACCCGTGGCGACGGGCGCCCCCTTCGCCAGGCAAGCACAGGCAGCGACCGGATCGGCATTGTTGCGCAGCAAGTGGGCGTCTTTGTGCCGGCCAAGCTGCCACGGAAAACGGGCCGAAACGCGGCGAAGCGTGCCATTGGCTTCGAAGACGAAGACCGCCAGGGAGGGACGGCACGCTACCGCCGAAAATAGCCGTCGAAGAGTCGTGAGGGTGCGCCACCCCGACAAGGTGGTGGTGAGGCACACGCCTGGGCCGCGAGACGGGACATCGGGTGCGGGGCAAACGGGCGTGACTTTCAAGTGATGTGCGGTGGGAGGGATGTTGTGCGGTGGAAGGTAAGTTCGCTCTTTAACGCGCGGTAGTTCAAGTCACATAAGTAGGCCCACGCTGGCCACATAAGATGTTCCACGACCACCATCGCGATCATCGCGACGACCAGCTGCAAATACTGGATCAACAACGACGCGTCGCGACTAAGCTCAACTCGCTGCATTCTCTGGACCCGCCACTCTCCACCCGAGCAACCGCCATGTCGACCACCACCACCACCACCACCACCACGACCCCGCGCGCGCCGCTGCGCATGGTCGTCCTGATCTCCGGCAACGGCTCAAACCTGCAAGCCCTGATCGACGCGACGCAACCGAACCACCCGCTCGCGTCCGTCAACGCCGAAATCGTGCTCGTCGTCTCCAACAAGCCCGGCGCCTTCGGCCTGACGCGCGCGACGAACGCCAACATCGCGACCCTGACCTACCCGCCGACCAAGTTCCGCAAGACCATCAAGGGCGCCGCCTGGCGCGCGGCCTACGACGCCGAGGTCGGTGACCTCGTCGCCGCGGCCAAGCCCGACATTGTGGTTCTCGCCGGGTGGATGCATATCCTGACGCCCGCGTTCCTCGACCGGTTGCCGGGCAAAGTGATCAACTTGCACCCGGCGCTACCTGGGGAGTTTGATGGCGCGCACGCGATCGAGCGCGCGTTCCAGGCGTTCCAGGAGGGCAAGATTACGCGCACCGGGATCATGGTGCACCATGTGATTCCGGAAGTGGATCGGGGCGAGGTGATTGTGAAGCGCGAGGTGCCGATCTACAAGGAGGATACGCTCGAGAAGCTGGAGGAGCGGATTCATGCGGCCGAGCACCAGTTGATTGTCGAGGGCGCCGTCACGTTCTTGAAGAAGTTGCAGCAGCAGCGGGCGTAAGTGCGATGGGACGCGGTGGAGGGTATGGGTTGCAGTTCCTGCAGTTTTGGCGATATCAACACGTATTTACGTATTTAGTTTCGTATCCTCCGAGAATCTTTGCTGGAGTGGGTGCCGTGGTCCGCTTCCCCTGTTTGCTGCAATCATCAATCATCGTACCCGCTGCAACGTCCTCACGGTGCAACCGAAGGTGTGGTCGGACGAGAGAGCATACTCAAGAGCAACATTGTAAAGCTATTCAACTTGCGGGTTCCAAAATCATCCAACCAATCGCAACGCCACTCCTATTCTGCTCTCGCCACGACCCATCGGGTATAAATATCTCGCGCACTTCGGCCAATATCCACGACCGATTTGTCCTCCCTGTGCCGCCCGCCAGCCGTTTCGCGTGCGCGCCAGCGCGCACAATTCGGCTGCATGTTGCACGACCGCCTGTCGGTCAAAAACGAAGCACTCGTGCGGCCGGCCGGACGCGAGTCGATGCAGCGGCCAACGACAAATGACCGCGCGGCGCCGCGCGCGCGCATGCGGGACACCGACAACGTGGTTCGCGGCTTGGCCGGCATCCAGACCGGCCGTGCTTGCAATGCGCGGCCGCACGCACATCGGTACCAACTGCGTTGCCCGCAATTCCTCAGATCCTTGATTGCGCATCTACCCACCCCGCCGTCAGGAACCCATCTCCCTCACATCCCAATTCCAAAAATCACGTACCTAACCGCCCCTCACCCCCGCAGAAACGACACCAACACCCTCCGCAACACATCCAGTCCCTCCGCGGACCCCTTACTCGCCACGGCGACCGCCGCCGCCGGTGCGACCGCATCGTGCTGCTGAATCATGCCAATCCCCATACTCAGAATCCCAATCGCGACCGCCGTGATCAAGAGCAGCGCGCGCCCGTCGCCCTCGACGGGCACGTACCCCGCACGCACGACTCGCAAGACGAGTGGGCGCGGCGTGAATCCGTAGGGTGTGTCCCCGCCCGCACGCGCGAGCGCGGTCGACGTGGATTGCATGAGGGTGGGGACGTCGTCGACGGGGAACGGCGCGCGGCGGAGGGCGAAGGGGAAGTCGCGGTCCCACCGGAGGGCGGCGCAGCTGCAGAACGGTGGTGGTGATCGGGGAGGCGAGCGGCGGCGGTGGAGATGAACGGCGACATGGAGCGTGGGGTGCAGGACGACGTGTGGCGAGGCAAGAGCGTGGCAAAGGGCGAGTCGTGGTCGGCGGAAACGTGACCATGGAAAAGAAACGGGCGGTGCGACGACGGTCAGTTCTCCAATACCACGCAAAACATCACGAAAACGGGCCCCATGGATTGCCGATATTCCACGTCGGGTGCTCAAAGTACTCCTCGCCCCCTCCGTACTCCGGCTCCGGCTCCGGTTCCGGCTCTGACTGCGCCGCCGCATGCGAAACAAGAACCGCGTACTTGTCATCAAACGCCCATCCTGTAATCCCTTGAATCCCCGGGATCGGGTACTTACGGAACAACCGGTGCGCGGTCGCGATCCAGTGCTCAATCGACTCGTACGGCGGGAGCCGCGACAGGTACGCGTAGACGAGGTCGAATTCGCGGTCTTGCTCGAGCAGTTCGTCCGTCTGGTCGAGAATAATCTAGTTCAACGAAACAAGGAGCGTAAGCACACTACCGGCCGAGTTGGACGAGCCGAATTTGAGGAAACGTACCGCGGCAGCGACGTAAACAGGCAAAATAGGGTTGCTGCTCAAAAAGAAATCAAAGAGCCGACACACGTCGTCGAATGACCGCAAGTCGTGTGCGAACCACGTCGTGATCCACGAGATACAAAAATGCGGCTCGAGCTCGACTTCCTGGAAGAGCTCAAAGACGGCCTTGTTTTCGTTTTTCAGGATCGGGAGCAGAATGCGCATTTGCGCCATGGTCGGGTGCAGCGTCTCGTGCATCGCGTCGCTACAGAACGCAGACTCGGTGTCAGCCCCCACAAATTCCTCTGCTCGAAAACGAACAAATAGTTGACGACGGACCGGAGATAGTATACAGCAAGCACCTGCGCGGCATACGTGCCCATGCGCTCGCCCAAGACGAGCAGCAACACGGTGCAAATGTCGTGCAGCCCCTGGTAATAATGCAGGAACGGGAACCGCGCGAGCACGCGCACGACCATATGGTACAGCTGAGTCTGCAGTTTCGGTTTCCCGCCGTGCTCGTCGTGCGGGTTACGCCAGACATCGGCGAAATGCACAAACGACCGCCGCACGTCCTTGCGCACCTGTTCGTCGAAGGGCGTCTCGGGCAAGAAATCATCAGCGAGCGGGAGCGTCAGGTCGATTGCCGGGTGCACGAGGTCGGCCGCGCAACGAAGCAAGAGCGGCCAAGCGCGGCGGCGGTAGGCGGTCGTGCGGAACCCGCGTGCGATCCCGATGGACCGCACGGCAGCGAGATCGTGCCGGCCGAGCGCGGCCTCGAGGTTGCGGTCGTGATCGGCGACGGCGGTGGTCGCCGTCAGGTGCATCAGCACCGGGATGTGGGCGGCCGGGTACGGTGGGCGGTGCAGGTCAGCGTGGAAGTCGGAGTCCCATCGGAGCGCGGCGCAGCTGCGACAGGTAAATGTGGAGGGGAAAGTGGTCGTAGAGATGGAAATCCAATTCTAGCATGGTCAGTTGCACCGGTCGCAAGGCATGAAAGAATGGATTACGGAGGGCGAGAAGAACGTACTTCTCATCGAACGCCCACCCGGTGCTGCCCTGGATGCTCGCAATCGGGTACTTGGCGAACAGGTCGTACGCCGTCGCGATCCAGGGCTCAATCGACTCGTACTGTGGCAAGCGCAAAAGAGAAGCACAGACAATGTCAAATTCGCGGTCGTGCTCAAGGAGCTCGTCGGCCTGGTCGAGGACAATCTGTCGAACAGGCACAAGTGAGCTCTCCAATGCAACCTCGGGCGGAACACAAGGAAAGCAAGAAATCGTACCGCAGCAGCGACGTAAATGGGCAAAATCGGATTGCACGACAAAAATAAATCAAAGAGCCGGCAGACATCGTCGAACGAGCGCACGATGGCGGCAAACCACGTCGTGATCCAGCCAAAACAAAAATGCGGCTCGAGTTCCACGTCCTGGAACAAGTCGAACACGGCCTTGTTCTCGTGCTTCAATATCGGGAGTATGATGCGCATCTGTGCGAGCGCCGGGTCGTTGGACCGGTGCATGGCGTCGCGCAGAAAGTACAGCGCCAACACCTGCACCGCGTGCGTCGCCATGTGCTCGCCGAGCACGAGCAGCAGCACGGTGCAAATATCGTGAAACCCTTGGTAATAGTGGAGGAACGGGAGCTTGGCGAGCACGGTGACGAGCATGCGGTGCAGTTGTGCCTGCAGTCGGGGTCGACCACCGTGCTCGTCGTTTGGGTCGCGCCAGATGTTGGCGAAATGGACGAACGACCGGTGCACGTCCTTGCGCACTTGGTCCTCGAACCGCGTCTCGGCCACCGCGTCATCGGATGGCGGCGCAGGTGGGTCGACTGCTGGGTGAGCGAGTCCATTGGCGCATCGAAGCAGGAGCGGCCACGCACGCTGGCGAAGTGCAGTAGTGCGGAACCCGCGCGCAATGCCAATGGCGCGGATCGTGGCGAGGTCCTGGCGGTCGAGCGCAATTTCGAGGTCGAGGTCGCGGTCATGGTGGTCATGGTCGCCGGATGCGGCCATGTTGGGACGCTGTGGTGGTGGCAGTCGGCCGCAACGAGGTGCCCTTGAAGAGGAGACGGGTACTTTCGTCGCAGAGATCGAGAAGAGAAGGCCGGGTCAGGTCCAGCGGCCGCGACTCGGGTCAGCATTGGGTCGGTCGCGGCAACACGCCGTGTCCAACACGCCAACCGTGCGGCACGTCGCGCTTCGAGAGGTCCGGGCCGGAGCCGACCAAGAGCACAGAAGTTGCAGCGGGCGAGAGGCCTTGGTCAACTTGGGGTGACAATGCGCGCGCTCGTAGTCGTGTCGGAATCGGATTGCGCTGGCGGGAGACTGTTGCGGTGCCGTTGAACTTAATGTCGTGCAGCCGGCGCGATCGGCGCGCAGAATGCAGGTTGTCTTCGAGCAGGTTGCGGGAAGTTGGACCGCGGTGCGGTGGGCGGGATGGTGGGGGATGTGGTACATGAGCTGCTCTCCGCGACCGACGACGTAGAAATCCACGCCTGATTAGGCGGTTCTGCCGTGGTGGCCGCTGGCCATAGCGGAAATCGTCGCAAACTGTCTCCCGCACTGACGACTTGGACTGTTCACGTGGCGCGCCTGACGACCAGCCGGCGCTCTCCCTCACATCCCCCCCCCGTCCCTTTCCCTCTCCAAAGTCTCAAGATCCTGCGAGATGCGCGGCTGGGCTGGCAGATGCGCTTGAGGACAGAGGCGCAAGCAGCCCGAATGTGCCCAGACTCGCGCAATACAGACAGAAAGGAGGAAAGGCGAGAGCTCTTGGTCAGACGCTTGTCATTTCTGATTTTAGCTCGCCATTACACCAGCGAAATGTGGTCTTAATGCTCTGGCAAAATCTCAATGTGATCATCAGCATAGATTTGGACAACACGTTCATGGGTGACTGCTCCTTGCCACCAAAAAGAAAAGAATAATACAACAATAGATTGATATGGTAGATAATGCTGAAACTAAGTGCTGGTCGCCCCCACGACTGGGGGCACAATTAAGACGTTTCAGAGGAAGAAGACTCCAGAGAATTATTCCCCACGCTCAACTCTGTTCAGAATGGTGGTTGTCACCCACACATCTCCTAACCAGCACAGTTGTCCCGTTATACCCATGTGACAGAGTACACCAACTTCCTATGCGCCTGCCATCACCACAGCCCTTGCCCATGCACGCGGAATCTGAAACAGGGGAAATATCGAGTTCTCCTCTGCTGGTCAATTTGTTGAGCTGCTCTTGGACAAGGTTGTTGGCAGCTTGATCCATGCTTGTTGCCTGTGCATCCTTGTTATGCCACTGCACGACTCAGGCTGTAAACCAGTCGTTCAGAAGGATAATGGTGAGGTGAAAAGGTCGTTTTCATGGACGCCTCTGCCCATTCACAATCTTGACCCAATTTGCCATGTACACATGCAAGTGTGCTAACAGGAGCCCAAGTGGATGTCTTATGCTCTTCTGTCACATCAAGCATCTCTGATGGTTGGAGGCTTTTGGGATTGATGCTGCAACTGGAGTGAAGTGCTTCACACTGACACAGATTGTCTTGACCAATGCATACACTGTGTGCCATGCCCATGCCCATGGCAATGGCGCTCATGAAAAGTGTGTAGGATACGCTTCACTGGTTAAGCTTGCAAGACTATGAGTTGACAGAGCACGCGTTTTTATATACCATCTTGCGCTTGTGCCTGTGTCAGATCAAGCAACTCGATTTTGACTGCAGGCTCACTGTTGAATCTGAGCCTCATGCTCCCAGATTGGGTGTGCTGCTGGATCTTATCCCACTGCTCATGCACCTTGAAGTTTTCCAGCTTGAACACTATCCCACAAACAAGCTGCAGCAGATTCTCACAGCACTCTCATCATTGCCACGTCTTTGAGAGCTTGCTCTTGCAGTTGATCTGGATGGCAGTATTCTGCCTGAATCGCATGATTATGATCAGCCCCTTGTCTGGTGCAAGCCTCTCAAGGTGATCCACATGGTTATGTCAAGACCCTGGTATTTTGATGGCTCAGATGACAAGGACTTCATGAGCAATGCAATAGAGCATGTCATGGCCAAGATAGTCTCCAATCTGCCAGTTGCAACAATGACTGTGAGCTTGAAAGAGCCCTGGTGGACAGCCAACATGGTCATGTAAGCAGCACTAATTATTCAGCCAACTCTTGCATCACTCATGCTTTGAGCCAAGCAAGGCAGTGCAACAGGAGAGTGCATCAACCTGCTGGTTCCTGTCAGTCTCAAACACCTCAGCCTGCTCCATATTGAAGGGGACAAGACCAGCAACAGCCCAACCAAGTATATGTTAATGGTCCTTGCTGCCATGCACACAGACACAGAGACACTTGATCATTCGTTCCAGGATTCCTTGTTGTTGGCCTCCTCTAAGTCGCTGCAGCCAATATGCTGATTGTGGTGTCCTAGTTGATGCATGGGTGAAGTAGCCTTCTCACCTGCAAGTGCTGGGGATCAAGAAATGTGATTTGCCGCTTGACGGTGCATGGATCCTGGCCTTACCACCAATGCTTTGCCACTTGGAAATTCAAGGGTGTGACTTGAGTGACAACATTGCTCACCATCTTGTGGAATGAAGAGGGGGGGGGGGGTGAAGAAGAAGAGTGGTAGTGAATGTGGAAACCACAGAGGGCTGCATGGTATTGCTAACTGGTGCTTGTTGATGTATTGTCGTGAAAAGTGTTTTATGTATTAGCAGCTTTCTACTTGACTGGGCCAAACGGCATGGGTTTACTGAAGCAAAGCTTGGCAGGTTTTATCCCAGACAAACAAAGAAACCAAAACATCCATGACAAACAACAACAGCACTGGTCTGCTGCAATCCGAACTGGCAGACAAGTTGCATGGCCGTGCCTTCAATGGATCCCAGCAGCAACCACCAAAGATGAGTTGTGCGGTCTGAGAACGCATCAGCTCATCGCCCATGCACTCCTTCCTCTTGTGCACACCCACAGAGCCATAAAGCAGGTGCTTGAGTGCATCACTACTCCAATTTGACGTTTGTTATCATGGTCAGTGAAACCAACGTTTCTGGACAGCCGCTGCATCCAGCACCATCTGGTACGTTTATCAATCAATAAATCGCGTCAATCCATGTTGGCCAAGCTTCGGGAATCAGTGGATTTTGTGGGGGCGAAAGACTAGCAGTGGGAGTGAAAACCAGGAGAACACAGCGATCCGATGGCTGCTTATGCGTTGTAGTTTATTTTGACATGAAAAGAACAGAATTTTAGCTGATCCATGAGCATGAGATTGCCGATGTTGAGCTGCATTTTGACTGACCCATTGCTGGACAATAGCCGCATCCAGCACCACGTCTCGAGGTTTATGAATTGAATCATCAACCAGCGTCTTTCCTTGATCGACAAATCGCCCAGATGCCGATCTTGCTGGACAACCATAGTGTGCCAATTCCAGATCCCTCCTATCGCCAGCCTACCGGCCCCGCCCAGCTCGCCTTTCCCTCTGTCGAATCACACGCTCCCCGGCTGCTGCTCCTGAGCCTGCATATTGAGCTCGGCCAACTTCTCCGCGAGCCCTTCGAGCTGCGACAGTTTCTCGGACCGGTAGGCCTCGTAGATCACGTCGTGCGTGAGTTCCTTGAGTTCTTGCACGTGCGTCGAGAGCAGAACCGACCGCAGCTGCGCGACGTCGCAGTGCTTCATGTTCTCAACTTCGACAATACCCCACGGGTACTGCCGCGCGCGCAGCGTGCGGCCGTTGACGAGCAGCGTGTCGTCGCTGCCGACGACGGCAAAGGGGAGCAGGGACTAGATGGCGCACGGGTGAGGAGAAGCGTGGAGCGGGAGGGGATGGAAGTGGGTGGGGAAGTGCGTACGCGCAGCTCGAGGTTCTCCTGAATTGTCTCGTCGTCATCTTCGTTCTCGTCGTACGGGAAGTCGAACAACTGGATCTCGTTGACCGCTATAGCTTCCATGATCTACCCAACCGGAACCATCCTCGAGAGTCAGCAGCGTCCCCACGACTCCAACCCGACAGCTCCTCCGCGACTCCAACCCGGCAGCGCCCTCGCCCAACCGTACCCTCTTCTTGAACGCGGCCAGTTCCTTGGGCGTGAGCGTGTCGGCCTTGGCAATGCACGGCAAGATATTGACGCGTCCGCACAGCCGCTTCATGAGCTCAATGTCGATTTCGCGCAGCGCGTGGCCCGTCGGCGGGATAAAGTAGAGCAGCACGTGAATGCGCGAGTCTTGGAATTTCGGGTTGCGCTTGATCTTGGACTGTTCGGCGAGCACGTCGTCGTATTGGTGCTCAATGTAGGAGAGGATCTCGTTAAAGCTGGAGAGTGGTGGGGAAGAGAGATGAGCGTATCGGTCGCGTCGCGGGGGTGAGGGGGGGGCGGGGGGAGCAGAGCGTACTGCGTCGAGCTGTCGATGTTGTCGCCGAACCCGGGCGTGTCGACGACCGTGAGCTGCATCTTCATGCCGTCCTCGTCGGTCTCTACACGTCGGACCAGAACTTACCTCAGTTCCGTTCCGCAAACCCAGCGAAATCAAACGGGTTGGAGCCCACGGACCCACGGTGTACGCCTGGATATCGACCGTCTTCTCGAGCGTGCACTGCGCCGGATCGTCGCATTGCCGCTTTGGGATCGTCGGGTGGTTCGTGAGCGTGTTGATGAACGTCGACTTGCCGAGCCCGGCCTGGCCTAAGCGCGATCAACGTCAGTGTACCAGCCAGAAATGCATGCTCGCGCGCGGCAGGATACGCACCGACAATGATCATGTTGAAGAGAAAGGTCTTCTTGCCGCCTCGGCGTGCGCGCATGTCCGACATCTAAGTTCAGGCATCGACGGAGGCTGGCGGGTTAGTGGGCATCGTGGACGTCAGCATGCGCATTGCGTCGCTCGTCGCGAGCATGGATCACTCGGTCGAAAGTGCCGTCGAGCCGTCATTTCCGTGCCGCGTACTGACCGACATGGTGGCTGGTTCTTGCTGGTGGTTCAAAGGTGGTCAAATTCGATCCAAAATCGAAGCGAAGCGTGACGTGTGGGTCGTCCGGTCCGCGCGAGATGATAGCAGCAGGTCGTTGGGCGTGGCGCGGGCTGTCGTCGTCGTCGTCGTTGCGGTCGGTCTTCACCACCAGGACGTTGGCGTCAAGGCGATCAACTCGAGTTGAACAGCGTGCATGGACTTCGGTCATGCTGCAGTCGTGGGAGACAGCAAAGGTGACGCGCTCCCTTGGAGCCACGTGGTGAACGACCACGCGTCTCGCGCTCAAAAGTCACGCAGCAGCAACGAGCCGACTGTTTATTTGGGGAGCTCGACTTGGATGCCACGTTGATGGGCTTCGATTCTTCGAAAGAAGCCGCAAGGAAGAAGCTTTGAGAAGGATGTAGCCTAACGCAGCTCCAAGTCGGGCCGTTCGCACGCATCGACACAGCCGCTTGCCGTAATTTTGGATCCGCAGCGAGAACGGAAGGATGGGAAACGGTCGCTGACACGCTGATGCTGACATGCGTCGCCCGCAAGCCCTGAAGGACCCACAGTTCTCACTCATCACCCGTCGTTTCCACGGCCGCACATCGCGCGATGGGACCGCAATATCGAGCATCGTTGGGGCGCACAGCCCATAAATGCAAAACAAAACCGGCACGTTGATATGTACATGAAAAAAATGATGGCGATGGCGCGTGAACGGCGGAAATGAGCGGGGCTATTGGTAGTACATCTAGGAAATACAACAGAATCCGTCAGTCCCATGCACGCGAGCGGCATGCGACCGCCAAAAAATGACGCAATGCACCTCCAAGTTCATGCCGTCGTGGATCTCATAGTCTTCGAGCGTGATGTGGTCCTTGTACACCGTGTACCTGCGCAGCAACATCAGCGATTTCACGGTCAGTTTCGAGCGGGTCGAATAGAACGGTTCGTGTACGTTCGGCACGTACCACTTCTTGAGCACAATTTTCTCGGCGCGCGTGCCCGTCTGCGCGGCAATGAGTTTCTTGAGGTCGCCCACCGTGTCGTCGGGATTGCACTTGACGCGGACCTTCTTGCCGAGTCGGTCGCTATCGGGAGCCACGCGGTCATTTTCAGTGTTCGCGCGCGGTGGACATTGTTTTGCATTAGGTGCGGCTCGTACTTGCAGAGAATTTCGATCATTTTGCGTGGTCCAAACGATGCGAAACGAAAATGTATTGGCATGTCGACATTGAAGCAGTCACTCCCTGCCCAAGCGGCAGGTGCGCCCACCTGACTCGTTACTTGGCAACTTTCGGCAACGCAGCGCGATCTGCACAACGGATGTGCACGACGAGTTCCAACACAACGACGGCGACCACAACAGCAGCAACTTGACGCAATCGCTGCCGACGAGGCCTCTCGAAGTGTAACCTGGACGCTCCCGGCCGGACCGCGCCCCACTTCGACGTTCCGATCACCATGTTCGCCCGCCCGGCCCTCTCGGCCCTGCAAATCGCCGCCGCCGCCGCGTCCCCTGCCACGGGCGCGGCCACGCGCCTGCCGACCATCACCGCGGCCGCGACCCGCGGCATTCGCGCGATCCCGATCAAGCGGCAGCTGACGCCGACCTCGATGTGGTCGCGCCGCGTCGATTCGAACCCGGAGACCATCGACCCGTCAACGCTCGTTCCGCCCAGGGTGCTTGAACGCATGGCGATCCCGTTCTCCAAGACGGCCGACGGCCCTTTGCCCGCCACGCCCCTCCCGCGTGCGCCCGCGGCGGCGGATGCCGCCAAGCAGCGCCGGCTCAAGAAGACGGTGCTGTCGATGCGCCGTACGGTGAAGGTGACCAAGGGCGGCAAGGTAGTGAGTATGTCGGCAATGGTGGTCGTTGGAGATGGGAATGGGACGGTCGGGTATGGGGAGGGCAAGGACGCGGATGCAGCGCGCGCGGTCAAGAAGGCCGAGGCGCTTGCGATCAAGAATATGATTGCGATTGACCGGTACGATGAGCGGACCGTGTTGCATGATTTGGCGCACGAGTTTAAGGCGACGCGTGTGGAGATGCGGGCGGCGCCGCCCGGTACGGTGTCCCGTTCTCGATTTCTCTGTTCGCGAGCGTGGTGCTGACTGCTTCTCGTGACAAAAACAGGTTTCGGTCTCCGCACCAACCCGAACGTGCACGAAATCTGCCGGTGTGCCGGGATCCAGGACTTGTCGGCCAAGGTCATGGGGTCGCGCAACCCGATCAACGTGGTCAAGGCCACGTTCCAGGCGCTGCAGAGCCAAAAGACGGCCGACGATCTCGCACGAGGCCGCGGGATGCGCGTGCACGATGTGCGCAAGCTCGTCTACGGCCAGTAGTAGGATGGGTGTCGAGTGTTGTTCGTTCAGTTTTGCTCGTTGTCGAATCTAGTCGTAGCCATTACAAAGTTTGTTGGATCTCCCCTCCTTTTGCAGTTCGCGCGCCATGGTCGCAGCGACTCCAAGTGTGTCACTCTTGAGAAGCGGGGTCGAGAAATGAACGAGCATGTGACAAGACATCGGTTTATGGATACAGAACGAAGCGAACGCCGCTCACTATGAAAAACAAATCACACCCGCACTCTTCCCCTCCCTTTCTCTCCACCTACCGCGACCACTGCCGCCCGTCGGTACTCACACGTCCCGGATCCACGCGATGCTTGGCAATCTCACCCTTGACCCCCTTGGGCTGCATCCCACGTCGCGTATAATCCGCGGCGCGCGTCTCGACCTTCTTCTTCTCCTTTTCGGCCTTGCCCGACCAATTCAGGTTCAGATTCACCTGCGGCGGGACATCGAACCCAAACGACCGTCCGACGGCCGCCAGATCCAGCGCATTCACATCAAAGATATGCTTGAGCGAATGGGACGCATACGCCTGCAAGTAACTCCGGTACCCGTCGCGCGCCGACTTGTTCAGGTAATAGTTCTTGCCGACCAATTTCTCGAGCTGCGTCTGCACGTTGGCGATCTTGGCCACGGGGAAATTGTACTCGTTGAGCGGCACCTTGGCCTGCTTCAAGTACCGCAGGAACCCGAGTTCCGAAGGGAGTAGGAAGAGCAGGGCCTTGCCGCGCCCGCCGGCACGAGCGGTACGGCCGACACGGTGAATGTACTCGCGCGGGTCATCTGGCGGATCGAATTGCACGATCCAGTCGACGGCGGGGATGTCGAGGCCACGCGCGGCCACGTCCGTGCAGAGCAGGATCCCGGATTGCGCGTTGATGAATTCGAAGAAGGTGTTGGTGCGCTTGGTTTGCTTTTGCTTGCCCTGTGGGATCGTGGGGGGAGGTGAGCGAGGTGGCCTTTCGGGTCGGGAGAAGAGAAGCATTGACAGCGCAAACGTACGTGCAGATCAAGCACCGGAATATCAATGTAGTTGAGCAGTTCGGCGTGATACTTGACCGAGTTGCACGACGAGAAAAACACAATCACCTTCTTCTTAAGGTTCTTCTTGAGGAACGTGAAGAGCAGCAGGAACCGCTGCTCCGACGGGCACATGACGTAACCCTGCTCGAGCCCATCGGCCGTCGCTGTATCTTTTTGCTCGTCAACGTTGATGTAGAGCGGCTGCTTGCGCAGCGCCACACGGGCGAGATCCTCGACCTTGGTCGTCTGCGTCGCCGAAAACAGCAGCGTCTGCCGCTCCTTGGGCAAAATGCGCACAATCTGCTGCATTTCCTCCTCGAACCCGACCTCGAGAATGCGGTCGGCCTCGTCAATGATCAATGTCTTGAGGTTCTTGAAGATGAACCCCTTGGTGTTTTGCAAGTGGTCGAGCAAGCGGCCGGGGGTCGCGATGAGCAGGTTCACACCCTTGGCGAGCTTATCGGCCTCGGCCTTGCGGTTCGCGCCGCCCATGACGATGCCAAACGTCTGCGGCTGGTACTTGAGCAGGTCCTTGGCAACCCCGAAAATCTGCAAGGCCAGTTCGCGCGTGGGCGTAATGACGATTGCGCCAGTGCCGTTACGCGGCTTGAACTTGGCGTTGACGAGCAGTTCGAGCGCCGGCAGCAGGAAGGAAAGTGTCTTGCCCGACCCGGTCTTGGCCGCGCCGAGAATGTCGCGGCCCGTGAGCGCCGCGGGGACGGTGCGCGCCTGGATCTCGGTCATTTGCGTAAAGCCCATTTCCTCGATGGCCTTTTTGGTGTTGGCCGAGACTTCGAGCGAGGCAAAGTCGCGGTTCAGGTCCTCTGTTTGGGAGCGAAGCGGGGTGGGTCAGGCGCTGAAGGTGATGGAAACCGAGAATCCGCGACGGAAGCGTACCGAGCGCAACCGTGTGCTCGCTCTTGAGCTTCTTGGGCGCCGACTCGAGCGACTCTTCCATGTCGAGCTCCTTCTCGTCGCGCACGTTGTCCGCGCCGGTGCTCTCGGCCCCAGCCGATTCGTCGGCCGAGACAGGTGCGTCGTCGGCATTCTCCGTGGCGGGCGTGGGCGTGTCGTCAATCGGGTCGGCACCGGGCGCCGGGCGCTTCTTGCTCTTCTTGGCCGGGGCAGCCGCGGACGAGGGCGACGCCGGCGAGTCAGAGATGGGCTCGGCGGGCGACGGGCGCTTCTTGCCCTTCTTGGCGCCGCCGGGCGAGGGCTTGGCGCCCTGTTTTGGTGGTGCCATGGTTGGTGGTGCTCGACGGTCGTTGCGATGGCGGTGGATGCTCAAGTCGTCGTCGTTCAAGGCAAAAGCACCGATCGCGCTGGAAGCTGTGGTGCGCGGTGGTCAGGTGTGCCCAC
Source organism: Allomyces macrogynus ATCC 38327 (assembly GCA_000151295.1). Classification (NCBI taxonomy): domain Eukaryota; kingdom Fungi; phylum Blastocladiomycota; class Blastocladiomycetes; order Blastocladiales; family Blastocladiaceae; genus Allomyces; species Allomyces macrogynus. Next base: position 131,131 of record GG745345.1, on the reverse strand, counting down.
TTGACTGGTCGCTGCATGGCAACGTCCCCCACAGACAACAGACAGGTCCGAGCCTGCCCGAGCCTCGCGGAGAGAGTCGGCCCAGGCGCTGATTGGCTGGAAGCGTTGCTCGATTTTGCCAGAGCACGTGCGCCTTGATCAGGGACTTGACCCACGCGGTGGCCGGCGACGACCTGCCAAAGCAAAGGTCAAGGGCTGATCACTTCACTTCCTGCTTGCACTGTTCTCCACCACCCCTCAACTGACCGTTGACCAACGTTGGCTGTGCCCGACCCGACCGCCATAAAGAGGCCCGCCGCCCCCCCGCCCCCCCCTCCTTTCGGTTGGCCCCCCACCCGACTTGCCCAGTGTCGAGTCCCTGCAACACCTTGCTCGGCCCTCCCAACCTCGTTCTCTCTCTCTCGCCCTCAACCGTCAACCACCCAGCGAATTCGCCAAGATGGTCGCCGAAGTGCACTCGCAATACGACACGATTTTGATTCTCGATTTCGGGTCGCAGTACTCGCACCTCATCACGCGCCGCGTGCGCGAGATTGGCGTCTACTGCGAGATGCTCCCGTGCACGCAAAAGATTGCCGAGCTGTCGTTCAAGCCGACCGGTATCATTCTCTCGGGGTCGCCTTACTCGGTCTACGACAAGGATGCACCGCACGTCGACCCCGCCGTCTGGGAGCTCGGGTTGCCGATTCTCGGGATTTGCTACGGTCTGCAGGTATCGCGCATTTGTCACTTGCCGACGAGTGTGAAGTTTGCTCGCACCAGGACGCTGACCTGCGCCGATTTCATAGGAAATGGCCTGGACCATGGGCGGCAAGGTCGCACCGTGCGCACATCGCGAGTACGGCCACGCGACCGTGCACCCCGTCGCTCTCCCGGCGTCGTCGCCCACGCACCTCGGTAAGCTGCTTGCCGGCATGGGCACCGACCTGACCATGTGGATGTCGCACGGCGACCAGCTGTCGGAACTGCCCAAGGAATTCACGGCGCTCGCGACCACGGCCACGTCCCCGTACTCGGCGATTGGTCATCTCAAGAAGCCCATCTACGGCCTGCAGTTCCACCCGGAAGTCACGCACTCGAAGAACGGCACGCAGATTTTGAAAAACTTTGTGCTCGACGTGTGTGGCGCGTCGGCCAACTGGTCCATGTCATCGTTTATCGACAAGGAGATTGCCCGGATTCGCGAAATGGTGGGGCCGACCGCGCAAGTTGTCGGTGCCGTGTCGGGTGGTGTTGACTCGACCGTTGCCGCGGTCATCATGTCCAAGGCGATTGGCGACCGGTTCCATGCGATTCTCGTGGATAACGGCGTGATGCGGTTGAACGAGTGCAAGAACGTCTACGAGCGGCTGCGCAACAAGCTCGGCATCAACTTGACGCTCGCCGACGCCTCGGCCACGTTCCTCGGTAAGCTCGCCGGTGTCTCGGAGCCTGAGAAGAAGCGCAAGATTATCGGCAACACGTTTATTGATGTCTTTGAGGCCGAGGCCGAGCGGATCGACAAGGAGACGGCGCTCAAGGGCCAGGCCAAGATCGAGTACCTGCTGCAGGGCACGCTCTACCCGGACGTGATCGAGTCAATTTCGTTCAAGGGTCCCTCGGCGACGATCAAGACGCATCATAACGTGGGCGGGCTCAAGGAGGACATGAAGTTGAAGGTGATTGAGCCGCTGCGTGAGCTGTTCAAGGACGAGGTGCGCGCGCTCGGCAAGCTCATGGGGCTCGACGACGAACTTGTCTGGCGGCACCCGTTCCCGGGCCCGGGGCTCGCGATTCGTATTCTCGGCGAAGTCACACCCGACAAGGTGCGCATCGTCCAGCAGGCCGACGATATCTACATTTCCGAGATTCGCAAGGCCGGTCTGTACCGCCAGATTTCGCAAGCCTACGCGGCGCTGCTGCCCTTCAACTCGGTCGGTGTCATGGGCGACCAGCGCACCTACGAGAAGACTATTTGCCTGCGTGCCGTCGAGACGACCGATTTCATGACGGCCGATTGGTTCCAGTTCCCGTACGACGTTCTCAAGCGCATCTCGAACCGTATCATCAACGAGGTGCGCGGCGTGAACCGCGTCATGTACGACGTGTCATCGAAGCCGCCGGCAACGATTGAGCTCGAGTAAATTTGGGCGAGAGGGGGAGTGGGCGTGGTTTTTGTATTTTTCTTGATATATGCGTGCTCGTTGCCTACTGCCCCTTTTCGTTCATCGGTTCGCATCGCAGTGTCCACGTAGGCACGACCTTGTCCATCGTACTCGTCGTCCAGCCCTGCGCGGTGACCCGACCGGCGACCAAAGCTCAGTGCGAGCCATGAAGTGGGGGACAAACTGGTGCGGGACGCGGTCGCCGCGAACGGCGCGCGGGTCACGATGCTCTTCATAATTTCATTTCTCCATCTCATCGCCAACGTTGTCGTCGTGGCGGCCACCGCCCCGCACGACCCCCGCCGCCGCGACGGACCGCGCCGCCCGCATTCCCTGCGACTTGCCGCATTCGCGCCGCCCGCCGCACGCGTTTCCTCGCTTGCGCTCAACGGCCCCGCTCGCTCGACACCTGGCCGCGCTCCAATTGGATTGAATTGGCACCCGTACCGACCGACGCCAGCGACTCGTGTCTCGGCTGCAACACTCCGCATTCCGCGCTCCACGGCCGGTTGCACTGACCGCATCGCGACGATCGCGCGGATACGCGCGCAGCCGCACCCGAGCCCGGTCTTTTGGCACGCCCTTCAGCGCGCACCACCCTCCCAACGCTCTCGACCCGCTCGCTCGTGCGTGAGTCTCGGCGTGCCCGCGCTCTCGAGCGATCCTGCAACATCTCGACCCAGCGAGCGCGGTCTGTGTCCGCCCAGCAATCCACGGCGACCGAAGCGCTGTCGCGCCCGTCCACGGCCCTCATCCATTTCTATTGTCGCCGGGCACCCTCCACTCGTGCTCCTTGCACCGGCCGGCCGGATTCCGCTGCGCGAGCTCGAGAATGTCCTTGGACTCGGCCTGATCGCAGTACTTGTCGCTTCTCTGCCGCCTCTGCGCCCGCATTCGGATCAGTCCACTTTCTCGCCCTCATCCGGCGGACCACCACGCGCGCCCGACAGTGCGCCCTGCGCCGCCCGCTGGTCCCGCGTTTGAAGGTGCTTCATTCTTTTTTTCCAACGGATTCGGTCATCCGGGGTCTGCACCCGGCGCGTGCGTGTGTTAAGGGAAGGACGTG
>GG745345.1:105201-127467 GCA_000151295.1 Allomyces macrogynus ATCC 38327 | reverse complement strand
GGGCAGTCCCAAAGGTTAATGCCCTGCCGGGTGGGCCCCCGGTACGGGCTCGATCAAACGGGTGTTCGCCACTAATTTGGTGCCGCGGGTGAATCCCCCCGGCCCGCGCCCCTCGCCTGGCTGCGGGCCCAGATCGCCTTTGCGGCCCCGCAGGGGTCGCTGATGCACTCGTCGGCCGGATCGGCGCGCGGTACGGCGGCCGCGGCAGCGCACCTCGGGTACCAGACGGCGTCGTTTATCGATAACCGGATCACGACGGCGCGGTATAACGTCGGCACGTTCTTGCCGAAACAGTTGTTTGTGCAGTTCAGCAAGCTCGCCAACGTTTACTTCCTGTTCATTGCCGGCCTGCAGCAAGTGCCTGGGTGGTCGCCGACCGGACAGTACACGACGCTCTTGCCGCTGGTCCTGTTCGTCGGGCTCGCCATGGTCCGCGAGGCGTACGACGATTGGTTGCGGCATAAGCGCGACGAGACGGAGAACAACGACGTGTGCGAGGTGTTGCAGGTTGTGGACACGGGCGTGCCGCCGTATTGGAAAATGACCATGTGGAAGGACGTGCATGTCGGGGACGTGGTACGCGTGAAAAAGGATAAGCCCGTGCCCGCGGATTTGATCCTGTTGCGGACCGCGCTCGATCAGGGGATGTGTTATATCCAGACGTCGCAGTTGGATGGGGAGTCGAATTTGAAGCAGCGGCAGGCGATTCCGCAGATTCATCACCAGCTCGAGTCGCTCGAGGATATCGCCGCGTTCAAGGGTACCTTTTTGCTGCGCGGTGTCCGCTCCGGTCCGTGGCGCTGACGCGATGTATCTGCCCGATATTGTAGCCATTTTCGAGGCCGAGACGCCCAACGAGGACCTCTACAACTTTGACGGCAGCATCACGCTGTCCGACTGCACGCGCATCCCGCTCACCATCACCAACCTGCTGCTGCGTGGCACGACGCTGCGCAACACGCCCGAGGTTGTGGGCATGGTGATTTTCTCGGGCGAGGAGACCAAGATCCGGCGCAACGCGAACCGCAACAAGCGGTCCAAGGCGCCGACGCTCGAAAAATTGACGAACCGTGTCGTCGTGATCATTTTCGTGTGCGTCTTGGTGCTGTCGGTCATTTCGACGGTGCTCGGGCGCCAATGGGACGATCAGTTTCGGTGGTTCTTGCCGGTCGACGCGGCCGCGCTACGCAGTGGGAATGCGGGCACGACTTGGATGTCGACCTTCTTCACGTTTGTGATTCTTTACAACACCATGATCCCGATCTCGCTCTACGTGACGCTCGAAATTGTCAAGCTCGCACAGGCCATGTTCATCAACCACGATTTGGCCATGTACCACGAGGCGTCTGACCAACCCGCCGAGGCGCGCACCGCGTCGCTCAACGAAGAGCTCGGGCAAGTGTCGTACTTGTTCTCCGACAAGACGGGGACTCTCACGGAGAACCAGATGCTGTTCCGGCAAATGTCGGTCGCCGGCCTCGAGTTTTTCCATCCGGCTGACGAGGGCATCGACGGCGGCGGCGCGGCGGGGACCAACCTCGACTCGTCGATGGTGACCGAATCGCTGGCCAACTTGATCGAGGGCAACGACGATGAGAGTAAGTCGGTGCTCGGATCCGTGGCCGCGGGACTGCACCTGCGCCCGCGCACGACGCGGCACTTGGCCGAGTACTTGGCCGACCACTCGACGCACCCGCTCGTACAACGGATCGCGTTCTTTATCCAGGCGGTCGCCCTGTGCCATACGGCGATCCCAGACTCGGACCCGACGCTCTCGCAGCGCACGTCGTCGTCGACCATGGACGTGTCGGGCGCGGCATTACCGATCCCGGGCACGGGCAGCGCGCTGAGCGCCATGGACAATGCGCAACTTGGCGGGAGTAAAATGCTCGACGACGCCAACGGCAACGGTGGCAATGACCGAGTCGACACGACCCCCGTGTCGGAGCGGCTACACGGGCACATTGTCTACCAGTCGGCGTCGCCCGACGAAGTGGCCCTGGTCAATTCTGCGCGCGAGTTTGGATTCGCGCTCGTGCACCGCAACGCCAATGGCATGACGATCGCCCGCAACCATTGTCCGCCCGATCAGCCTACCTGTCCAATGGCCGCGCGGTTCCATATCCTGGACTCGATTGAGTTCTCGTCGACACGCAAACGCATGTCGATCATTTTGCGGTTCCCGGACGGGCAGATTGTGATGTTGTCCAAGGGCGCGGATTCCGCGATGCTCGAGCGGTCGAAACCGCTCGCCGAGTACTCGAACGAGGAGCAGGTGATTCATCGCGCAACGCTCGTGCATTTGGACCGGTTCGCGTCGAAGGGGTTGCGCACGCTGGTGTATGCCGTGCGACACTTGAACGAGGCCGAGTACCACAAGTGGTCCCGGATCTACCTCGAGGCGTCGACGAGTGTCACGGACCGCGTCAACAAGCTCGCGGCCGCCGCGGATATGATTGAGCGCAACTGGACGATCATTGGGGCCACGGGCATCGAGGATCGGCTGCAGCGCGGCGTGCCCGAGGCGATTCACATGCTCGAGCGCGCGAGTATCAAGGTGTGGATGGTCACGGGGGACAAGAAGGAAACGGCCATTTCGATTGGGCATGCGTGCGGGCTCGTCAAGGAATCGTCGGAAGTGCTCTGTCTCGAGGCGCAGCATGCGGATGGGTCGGAAATGGGCGACGACGAACTGATTGCGCAGGTCGATGGTCTGCACGAACGACTGCGCGCGTGGAATGCCGCGCGGATGCAGGGCGATCAGCGCAATTTGCCGTCACGGCGGCGGACCGTGTCTGGTCGGTCGACGTCACACGCGCCGACCGCGTCGGAACTCGTCACGCCGATTGCGTCGTCGACACTCCAGCTACCCGGATCGTCCGAAGCGGGACGGAGTGCCAGTGCGCGAACGCCCGAGGGCGGTGGGTCGAATGGACTGGGCGGGTCGACGGGCAACTTGATGCGCCGGATTCAGAGTATCTTGATGACGGGGTCCGGTGGGAAGATGGCGCCCGCGTCGGTCTACGCCATGTGCCCCGTGCCGGAAATCGCGAGTGGGCCGAACCCGTTTGTCATGGTCGTGGATGGGCCGACGATTGCCCGGTTTTATGCGATGGGTGGGGAGCCATTTGCGCAGTTTATGGCGCTCGCGTGCACGAGCACATCGGTCGTGTACGTGTTCTTCATTCCTCCTTTTGATGGTGTCAGGAGGCATTCGAGGCTCATGATGGTGTTTCAATTACAGCTGTACGCGCGTGTCCCCGCTGCAAAAGTCGCTGGTCGTGCGCAGCGTGCGCGAGTACATGCCGAGCGTAGTCACGGCCGCGGTCGGGGACGGTGCCAACGACATTGCCATGATCCAGCAGGCGCACGTCGGAATCGGGATCACGGGCCGCGAAGGCATGCAGGCCGCACGGTCCTCGGACTACTCAATTGCGCGGTTCCGGTTCGTGCAGCGGCTGCTGTTGGTGCACGGCCATTGGTCGTACATTCGCGTGGCCAAGTTCACGCTTGGCACCTTCTACAAGTGCATCATGTTCTACATGACGCAGTTCCTGTTCCAAGTGTGGTCGGGCTGGTCCGGCACGTCGCTCTACGAAAGCTGGACCCTCACCATGTACAACATTATCTTTTCGAGTCTGCCCGTGATCCTGCTCGGCATTCTCGACCGCGATTTGCCCGAGCACATTCTCAACGAGTTTTCGGAACTCTACCGCGTGGGCCAGCGCAACGGCGAGTTTGACACAAAGATCTTTTTGATTTGGCTCGTCAAGTCGATGATGCAGGCGATTGTCGTGATTGCCGGCACCTTCTTCTTGCAGACTACGTATCCGTCGCGCGGGCTCGTACCGGCGGGCGCCGATATGGCGCCGTGGGACTCGCTCGGGAACCTCTATGTGACGGGCACGATCGCCTACACTTCGGTCGTGCTCACGGCCACGATCCAGATTTGCTACATCTCGCCGTCCACGATCACGTTGCCGCTGCATATTTGCGCGGCGCTCACGGTCGGCGTGTGGTTCCTGTGGCAGGCGGTTTACTCGACCGTGTGGCCGAGGGGTACGTTTTGTTGTTGTTCGGCCCTTCGACGCAGAACAGAATAGCTTACCCATTCTCACCTCTCGTGGTCCCTAGTCGGCATCAACACGGGCTACGAGCAAGCCGGTCTTTGGGGCCAAATCGTCAAGGACACGAGCGACCCAAGCGGGTACGGCGGGTCCGGCGAGGCCGCGCTCTGGTGGGCGACCGTCATTCTCATCACGGTGCTCGGCGTCGCGCCCGAATGGGCCTTCTACAAGCTGCGCCGATACTACCGACCGACCGATGCCGAGAAACTCATGGAAATGGACGTCGTGCGCACGCGGTACGAGGCCGAGCGCAGGAAACTCGCGCATCTCGTCGAGGACGCGGCTCCGCCGACCGTGGGGGATCCGGCAGCGGCGGTCGCGGGCACAGCCATGCTCCAGCAGCAAACGGCGGCAGCGGCACGCGCGCTCCGTCCAGATGACAGCACGTCGACAGCGGCCTTGGGCGCGAACGGTACCGGAGGGAACGTCGGGTCGCCGGGGTCCGCGAGCGTCAGTATTCCGGGGATCGCAGGTAAGGGCACGACCACCCCAACGACCGCACCTTCGGCACGGAACGCGCAATCGGTGCTGTCCGGGTCGACGGCACGAATCACGACAGGATCGGCACCGCTGCCCCCGGCCGACGCGAACCTGCTCGCCGTGCAAGAACTCGGGATGCCCTTGTCGCTGCTCGTCTCGGCGCCGTCTATTTCCACGACCAGCGACCATTCGTCGAACCCAACGCACGGGATGCCGTCCAGTTCGGCAGTGCACTCGGAGAACAGTATTGCCGGGCCGCCGAGACCGCAGCCGCACGCGGTGCACCAGAGTTTCAAGGAGCCTCCGTCGATCCAGATGCGCGCGGCCGTCTCGGACGAGAGCAGGCCGCCGCCAAGGGGATGATGTCGGCGCCGGGGCTACTTGGGCTTGGGACACCGTCCACGCGGCACGGCGTCGTTTGGTGTGAGCGCAAAGATGGAGAGGGGCCAGGCTGGATTGACTTGGTTCATGCGATAGATTTTTTTTACTACAAGCCGTTCATTGAATGAGTGGCCTCCTGCAGATGAGAGGGAATCAGGCTCGACGACGACACAGCTATAAGAACCCCCACCAAACATATATAAACTGACCAAAATTGGTCGGCAGGCGTCTGCCAACACGCAGTATATGTTGAACGTGGTTTGCGACCGCATCGACCATGTGTCAGATTCCAATTCAGCGCACGTCCGAGATCGAGCTTGTCGAGGTGGAGCATAATCGAGTCGTGCATTTGGTGCCGGCGTGGAGCAATCATATCTAAAAACCACGTAGGACTGGGGCCGCGCATCCTTGTCGCGCTCCCGCTCATGACCTGGGTCTGGCATGCACTTGTGGCATGCCAACACGCACGGATGCGGCTGTTATTACACGGAGCACCAACTCCCTCGGTACGAGAGGCGATCGGTCCTGAAAGCAACGAAAACAGTCCAGATATTCCCTGAAATCTCACCTCTCCAAGACTTCGGGGTGTCGTTCTCCCCCTCATCACCCTTGCTCCACAGCCTGGTGATTTGGCCGTTTTTTGATATCGTGCATGCGTTTCACGCATCCGACCAGCGCTTCCCTACATGTCAAAGTTCTGTATGAATCAAAACAATATCCTGACGAGATTCATAGTCACTCCAACGCCGGATGAACAAGTTGACAATAAGTGACGATTGAAGCTGGGTTGCAGGCGCCAAGTCGCATGACCCAGACTGGTTCTTGCTTCAAGGTCTTACTTGGTTGGCAGCATCAGTCGTGGTCGCTCCCGTGTCGCTCGTGGAACCTTTGCTCATGTTGAGATTTGAAGCGCAGATTTTGGAATACTTTTTTCAACCGTTTCCTCTCTGAATCCGGTCTTTCATGCCTCCATTGCACCACAACCACGGTAAATAGTGACGGCCAGGTAGTGAAGAGCACAGATGCAATACGTCAGATCGTTGGTGGTTGTTTCTCCGCGTTCAATCAGCACGAACGAAAGCGAGTGCATGAGAGCTTGCTGTGCTTTTGTCAAGCAGTGGCCCTGGCAAGGTCGCGCAGACGAGACATGTATCCACTTCATTTCAATCAAAGAAAAGCAAAGACCTGACTCCCTTCTGCGCCGTGCCTACTCTGAACCACAGAGGCCGTGTCTTCCACGCGGAGACCCCCATTGACGCATCTGCATTCTCCAAAACAATGAACACATTGACAAGGCGCTCCGCCTGGGTTGGAGAGCCCCATTGACGCACCTGCACTCGCCAAAGCAATGAACACAATGGCAAAGCGCTGCATCCCGCTCGGCAATCCAGCCAACGTAGCAGTTGCTGATGGATCACGCAGCAGAGGACAGCATTTCCATGTCACTGCCGTGACCATCGACCGCCTGCTCCACCAGGTGGACGATGTTGGTGACCTTGTACTTGGCGCCCAGGGCACAAGACACGTTCGGGTCGAAGTAATCCTCGCCAAAGACTTCATCCAAACTCGGGCATGGCCTCAACGCCCTTGGCCAGCTGCATCCTCGATTTCTCGTCGTCGGCGTCGTTGAGGTTGGCGACATGGCCGTGGCGAGCTTCGAGGACCGCGTGTTGCAAGAGAAAGAGGGCTGAGGCACGACGGGCCTTGGCTGTGAACTGAAGGTGCCAGCAGCGCAAAGAAGAATTTATTTCTCTTTATTTCAGTTCTTTTTTCGTTCGAGTCTCTCTCGTCACGTCGTGTCGCTTGCGTGCGAACCCGCGCGAGCCACGAAAGCGCTGAGCCAGGGGATCAGCTGGATGGAACATCCGAAGCAACTGGCGCTGACCCTTGCCATGTACGGCAGGCTGCGTTGGTAACTCTTGAAATCACTCTGAGCGCGTTGAACCATGATACGGGACGTGATGTTATGGAATCGCCAGCGAGTAGACCATCGGCCTCCTGCCAGACCAGCATCCCAGTTGTTGCGTTTGCATTCTGGGTGTGGGTCCTTAGATTCGCACTTGTGCCGGCGGTGGTCAAGACTCGTCATTGCCACTCATTGCAGTTTCTCGTCGCAAATCGACTTGGCCCTAATTCTTTGGGACGACCATCGTTCCGAGCACCGCCAGCTGCGACGCATGCATCACAGTCGCGTGCTTGGCGTTGAGGCGAATGGATTCGGCTTGTGTGGGCGGAGCGCTGCGGCCCAGCCCGCCCGGCCCACGACGTGGATGGAGAACCAGAGGTGAGCAAAATTGGTGCCATTTGGCAGGACGCCTCCGCTTCGGGTACGTGCGCTCTGGCAAACCGATGGTGATTCTGGCAGTTGTGCGGTGACGGTCAAAATGTGACTGGCTTTCAGTTCCACGAGCGCGCGAGGTGAGCATCATCAGCAATACATTTTGTGATCTCACGGACGAGCTGCACGCCTTGCCCTCCATGTGCCCGCAAATTGCAATTATCGCGTGCTCCACCATGACCTCCCTTCTCAGCGACGCCCGCGTGCAAATCAAGTAGGTGGTGCGTTTTGACAATGGTTGATCAAACGAATCAACGGCCCCAGCGCTTTCACAAGCCCGCCCTTGCAGAAAGCTGACGAAACGTCCCTCCCTCTTCAGAGTCTCGTCGGTCCTGAACCGCGACACGGCACAGTTCGGCAAGCAGCACCTGACCGACGGCGACGCGCAAACCTGTTGGAACTCGGACGCGGGCAAGCCGCAGCGCATCGTGGTCGATTTTGGTCGCGCCGTGCACGTCCATTCCCTGACGCTGACCTTCCAGGGCGGGTTTGTCGGGCACCCATGCCATATCACGCCCGACTGGACCGTCTACCCGGGCGACACGAACGCGCCGCAAACGTTTACCGCGACCGACGCCGTCAAGAGTGTGCCGCGCACCCGGATGCAGCTCATGTTTGCGGATAGCACCGATTTCTACGGCCGCGTGACCTTGTTCCAGTTGGACGTGGTTGGTATCGAAGCGGCGGCATAATGATTTGGTGGGGGTGGATATCTACAAATGCGATCGGCGCACGGCTACGTGCTTGCTTTCTGGCGACGAGAGAGGGGAGGACGGGCAGCAGCCGCGTTGGCGACGCGGCGGCGCGAGCGCGTCAGGTACCACCCGGCCAAGGTCACGACCCCGACAGCCACAGCCGCGACAAACGGCATCGACGCGGCAGAGGTGGGCGTACCTTCGACGCCGCGGAAGAGCGCCGCGTTCTTGCCGGCGCGCCGGCCAAACACGACGCATTCGAGAAGACTGTTGCCAGCGAGCCGGTTGGCGCCGTGCACGCCTATACAGTTCAAACGAAAGCGTTTGTCAATTCGATCAACTGGTGGAGAGAACGCACACCAAGCCAAACGGACCGCCCGACACCTCGCCCGCTGCGTAGAGACCCGGGACGACACCACCGTTCCGCACCACGCGCGCGTCCTTGTCAATCCGGACCCCACCCATCGTGTAATGAACGGCGGGCGTCACGCACGCGACCGCAAACGTATCCGTCGCGCGAAACTCGGCGGGGAACACTGTCTTCCCAAACACGTCCGGTTCTTCGCCCTTGGCCGCGGCCGTGTACGCTTCCAACTCGGCCGTGAGCCCCTCCACCGTCGCGTCCGGCACCACACACGACCCGAGCCCGTTACGCATCAGATCAGCAAGCGCCTCGACGCCCACGACCCCTGTGCGCATGAGCCCGCGCTTCCCGTAAAACCCAATCACGGCCGGATCAAACTTGGCGACGACGCGGTCGTTGGCAACGAGCAGCGCCGGCTGGCCTGCCATGGCGGCCACGATTTGCGCGCGCGTGCCGAGCTCGTTGGTGAATCGGCGGCCGTTTTGGAGCAGGATCGAGCCGTGGCCGCGGAGCGCTTCGGGGGCGAGGAATTTGGTCCTTGCAGTCGAGTCGGCCGGATCAACAAACGCGGTCGGGTGCAGCTGCACTTGGTCGAGGTCGATCAGGGTCGCGCCGAGGGATTGTGCGAGGGCGAGACCTTCGCCCTGAGCCCAGTCGCCGTTGGTCGTGGGGAGCTGCGCGGGAAGGTGCGGTGCGTATTTCGCGAGGAGCGCGGCGTTGGCTGAGAATCTACGTCATCGTGTTGCTTGGTGAGTTGGATTCGTCCCAGAGTCGTGATTGAGCAGGAGTACGGACCCGCCAGTCGCCAGGACCACTGTGCGCGAGTTGATCTCATGCCCCTCGTTCTGCTGCCCGTCGGCCTTCGACTTGACGTCCATCCGCACGCGAAACCCGCCATCGCCATCCGGCTCGAGCGCCGTGACCGTCGCGCCGGTGACCACCTCCACCTCATCCACCTCGGCCAAACGCTTCGCGAGCCCCTGCACGATATCCCACCCGACCGGTGCGGGTTTCCCATCCGCGCGAGGTGCCTCTCGGTGCGTGCGCGCCGCACTGTGCCCGCCCGCCTGAACGACCACATCTAGCGCGACCTTTGCCTCGTGTTCCACAAACGCGACCGCCGCGGCCGATTCGTTTGCGAGCACGTCGACGAGCGCCGGGTCTGACCGACCTTGACCCGATCTGAGCGTGTCGTTGGCGAACAGGGACGGCGAGTCGGCCAGGTGCTGTATGGCTTGGACGCGCGTGTTGGCCCCGTTGATCCCGGACGTGGCCTTGGCTGAGTTGCCACCAACGCGCGGGGACTTGTCGATGAGGAGAACGCGCGATGCGCCGTAGTGTGCGGCTTCGAGGGCCGCGGAGAGGCCGGCGAGGCCGCCGCCGATCACGGTCACTTCGGCGGAGCGCGTGGTTGACATAGTGGGTGGTGCAGATCAGGCTTGGGAGAGTTGAATGCGGCCAGTGCGGACGGTTGATTAAGGCCGTGAAGGTCGTGGCCGTAGAGGACGGGCCGCGCAGCTGCAGCGCGCACGACGACGTGTTGAGTTCAACGATTGAAGTTCGCAACGTGACTGCGTTTTAGGTGCAGCGCAATCCTCATGGACGCTGAGCGGTGTCGTCTGCAATCGTGATAGATTGCTCGTGAAGATCTAGTTAACATGAATAGGTATGGCATTGTATTCAGATCGAAGACCATCTCGGCGACCGGGTCGCCCACCCAACCGTGCCCGAGGACGTCGTCAACCACCGCAACGACGACGACACGCGCGGACGCGCGAGGTCAACTACCGCGACCCGTGTCCGTACTGGTCGTACTCGGGCTCAAACTTGTGTTTCCCGCGCTCCGAGAAATCCGTCATCCCGCGCCCACTCCCCGTAACGCCCACCTTGGCGTGCGGGTTATCGGGCGTTGCAAACATGGACTTCTTGGCGAGAATCGGCACGGGCTTGAACGTGCTTGACACGGCCTTGCCCTTTTTCTTGCCCGACGCAAACTGCAGCCACGACTGCTGCGCCTTATTGTGCTCGGCATTCACGGCCTCGATCTTGGCCGCGCGCTTGGCTGCCTTGACGGTTGGATCCTTTTTGCGCTTCTTGGACGAGTCGTCGTTGTTGGCCACAGACGAAATGACGGGTTGCGCAGTGGACGCAGATGACGAGGAAGGGGCCGCGCGCTTCTTGCTTGCAGGCCTGTGAATAATGGCCGGGTCGAAGTCTTGCACGTCGGCCTGCCGCACGAGCTCGACCGACGTGTACCCAGCAAACACAACCGAGTACACAATGTCGTCGGAGGTCTTGGCGGACTGCGTGGACACGGCCGAGATGGTCGCCTCGTAGATCTTGCCGTTGACTGCCCACTTGGCCGCGACTTGGTCGCCGACGCGGTATTTCGGGACCAGGTCGGATGATAGTGCGGGCGCGGGAAACGGTGACGGGGCCGCGGCCGACGGTGCGGGAGGCCATACTGGACCAATCGACGAGAACGGGGCGGACGAGGAAGACGAGGTGGTAGCGGGTGCGGATGGTGGCCATACCGGCCCAATATTACTTGATGCCGCGTCGTGCTCGTCGTCGTCTGGTACGGGCGTCGCCGCCTCGCGTTCGACCGGCGCGTTGGCGGGAGCGGGCACGCTGGCACCCGTCAAGGATTGCGTGAGGGCAATCACCTCCTCGAGGTCGACGAGCAGCTGGCGCAGGTCGGCATTGTGCGGGTCGGCATCGAGCGCGAGCTTGACCTGCTCGAGCTGAAAGTAGTAGTTGTCGAGCTCTTCAGCCATGGTACAGTCGCGAGCGCGAGCGAGAGGTGGGGAGGAGGGGAAGGCGCGGGACAGGGGGTCCGTACGGGCTCCGGGGCGGAATGGCGCGGCAGGGAAGGCACGTCGCGGCGAGAACGGTGGGCTGCCGCGGAAGAGACGGCCTAGTCGGAAGGAGCGGTCTTGGCGGGGCCGGCGGGTGGGACGAGTGTCGTAGCGTGGTGGGCGCCGCGAATGCGGTAAGTTAAACGGCCAGAGCGGGCCTGTGGGCAGAGATATCGATGGCGACGTATTGACAACGACGCTGACGAGCTGTTGCGGTGGGTCGCGTCATCAGGTGCGGGCACGTGCCCCGTTTCCACCGCAAGACAAGCATCTTGATTCATTTCTGCTCGTTGTGATCAACGACAAATCCGACCCAATCCAGCAATCCTCAACCCCGCCTTGGTCAAGTCCGTTTCCCGCGGCCGCACTGCGCGCATTTTATTCCAACCGCGACTCTCCACCCGGCCAATTCAATTTCCAGCCTCATCATGGTCGTCCGGATCCGTCTCGCCCGTATCGGCGGTCGCAACAACCCGCTGTACCGTGTCGTCGTCGCGAATGCCAAGACGCGCCGCGACGGCAAGCCGCTCGAGGCCGTAGGCATGTACAACCCGGTCCTGACGCCAGAGGGCAACAAGCACCTCGACCTGGCCGCGCCGCGCGTCAAGTACTGGCTGTCGGTTGGCGCACAGCCCACGCCGCCCGTCAAGAAGCTGCTCGTCAAAGTAGATTTCACATCGCAATGGTGATCAACACCACCGCAGGACGCAACTGACCGCCAGTCGTTTTGAATCCTAGGCCGGTCTCGTCCCGGAAAAGCCCATGCACCTGCGCCCGTGGGCGCTCGACCGGCCATCGCGCCGCGTCGTGCGCATGCCGACGTTGGAAGGACAAGAAGAGCTTGCCGTCAAGGAGTAGCAATAGCCGTGTACATTTTGTGCTTCCCGTTATACGATTTTTAGCCCGCCCTACGTTTCCATGTCCGCTGCTGGACCCCCCGCACCCGTGCCGCTTGAACACGTCGGGCAATTGTGCAATGCCTCGTGAATGAACACGTCGCACTCGATGCAGTAGTGCTGATTGCACTGCGGGCACGCGTACCGGCCCGTCGCTTGCGTGCGCATGACGGCCAGACTTTGCTCGCCGGGTGCCGGTGGAGCTGAGAGCGCGCCCATGCATCCGGCGCACTCGTTGTCGGCATGGATCCTACGGGTTCACCTGCGTCAGTCATGCGCGATGCGAAAGAACTGCGCGAGCAAGGGCTGCACAAACGTACTCGCTCCAGTCGGTCACCTCGACAAAGTTGAGCACCGGGAACAGATGGTGGTAGGATCGCGCCAAGTGCGGCGAGAGCACGAGCGTCAGACCGCACAGCACGCACTCGGCGGGGACGGAACACATTTTGGCGGAACAAACGGGACAGGTGAACCCCTTGGTCGTAGGTTTGCTGTGACTGGAGAAGGAGAAACGCGGTTTGAGTCAGCGAACATCGCAGCGTCACGGTCAAACGCTTATGAGAACACATACCACGCGCACAACGTCGGCACTCGCTCCGTGATCCGCTCCGGGAAGCCCATCCGCATCAGGTTGGATGCCTTGCGCGCCAAGGACCGCTGCGCGATCGGTGGTGGCGGTACATTTTCAAGAATCAGTTCCTATGTCGTATCGCTTCGTGAGTATCGCCGAATCCGATCTGGCCCAAGCGCAGCGTGCGCTGACGTGACAGATCCCACCGTACCTTCAAATGCGGCTCGTTGAGCGCGACCGTAAATGTGCCATGCGTGCTCTGCGCAATCTTCTTGCAAATATGCACTTCGGCCGCAAGCGAAATGACCGACGCGCGCACGCTATCCTTGACCAACGCATCAAGCGTATCCAAAATGTTACCCGGGTCGCACGTCGTCAACGACGAGAACACGACCAGGACCTCGCGCGTGCCGTGCGACGGCACGTGCGCGAGCGTGCCTCGCGCCATTTCGAGCGCGTTCTGCAACGACGGCTCACCCTTGGGCGTGCGCACGGCGTTGCGCAACGCACGGACGTGGTCTGCCGGGTTACTGCTCAGTTCCGTGACGAGGTGTGCGAGCTCGTCGTGCGTGACGACGACGGCCACTTGCGACAGCGGGTTCTGGTCAAAGAACTCAACGAGAAACGTGGAGAGGGTCGATAGGACGAGGTCGTGCCGCGACGGCTTGAGGTCCTTTTCGGCCATGGACTCGGACAGGTCGACGACGAGGATCAGGTGCCGCACGAGGCCGCGGTGCAGCGTGCGGGTGTCGCGCAAGAGACTACGTTGGAAATATATCGACATTCAGCACACGGGGTTTGCCCTGTTCATGAGTGTGAAAGGCACGAACCGCTTGCGCTTGAGCTGGTTCGACAGCTGCGTGACGGTCGTGCTGATCAGGCCGTTCTCGTCCTCTTGTAGTACGTCCCACGAGCGCTTGTACTCTTCCTCCCACGCATAGCCGCCATTCTCTTGCTTGAGCCCACCCGTCGGCTCGTCGGGCGAGACCACGTCAATGATCATGTTTTCGTCGTCGTCCATGGTGCTGCTGCTGCTCGTCGGGTTGAAAACCTCGTGGATCGAGTGCTGTTTGCTCTTGAGAGATGTTGCTGGATATTGCGGCCAGTGGTCGCGGTTGGGATGATCCTGAACGCGGTGGTTTGCAACCATTCGATCAGAGGGACATGCATCTTTCGATGACTGTTGGGGGCCATGTCACTATACCGAGCATCCCCTCTTCCTGTGTCGCTCACTGTACTCCAGTCTTTCAATTCTCAAATCAGTCAAGGACGCCTGTTGTGAAGGGGGTAACCGGTTCTGCAGCAGTGTTTTCTTTCTGATCGTCTACATGTGGTACAGGAGTTCGTCTCAACGTGGTGTTGACTCGAGCTTTTCTCGGATAGAGATACATAACGTCTTGCTGAAAGAACACGACGTTATTATGACCGAGGAAATACGGGTTGCTGGTCACGGCAGCCGTGTCATCCTCCCTTCCCCAGAAAACACACTGCGCTACACTAGAGCGGCGATGTGCGTGGAGCTGGTGCGCCAGCGAAGGGTGAACCATGTCACAAACGGCGCGAGCCACATCAGAAGTGCCCAAGTTCCTCATTTCAACCTGCGCCCACCACATCAGTTTGCCAACGCAAAAGTACTTCGGCACAGTTGTGCATCCTGTTGAAGTACCCAAGGGCAGTTTTCCACGTTGGACGGTGGAGGTTGCCATCTTCGTCGCTTCTCAAACTCGACCAGCTTTTGACGCTGTCGCTCTCTCCTCCCACCCTCACCACGACATTTGACCTCGTGTCACGTTCGTGACAAGAAGCAACAGTCTCGGAATCATTCTTCTGCCCATCTCCAAGCACCACTGGTCGCCATTGACGTGATGACGACAGTCTGCTGCACCCATGCTTGGTCAGAAATGGCCCTTGTGCATACCCATGATCGGTTTGATCAATGGGCCTTACTTATTCTTGGCGACGATCCTGACAAGCAGCGTGAGGCAGTGCATCAGTTGTGCAGCGTTCTTGAAGGCACGTCGCTAAAACTGATGCATTCATTTGCTTGCAAGATTGACTGACCATTATCCTATCTAATGACCATGAACCATTTGCAGAAAATACTTCTCCTCCTGTCGATTCTGTCCTGCGCTCCGGAATCGTCGAGCGTTTGATCGATTTTCTCAAGTCACAAGAAGAAACTGATTTGCAACTCCACGTCACATCTATCCTGGCCAACCTTGCCACATGCACGCCTGAGCAGGTGCAAGTCGTGATTGATGCTAATGCGATCCCACCATTGCTCAACCTCGCCCGCACGTCACCAGTCCTCGAGGTACGTGAGTCGTGCTTTTTTGCGCTTGGCAATTTCCTGAGCCGCGCCAAATTGGCTGTCCAAGCTCGCGTTTTGGAGGGTGGGATCGTGATGTCCTTGGTCGAGGGTTTGGAGATGGCGCTTGGTAACACTTCCATCAGCGCGCATGCCCGTGAAGCGATGCTGTGCACTGGCGCCCAAGTTGCTCGGAGCCTGCTCAATGGAAAAAAAGACACGACGCCGCTGCCATGGGGACAGATTCGTCCCCTGATCCCGATTCTCTGCAAGTGTGTTTTGGCTGTCAAAGACAATAGCGAGGCGTTGCAGCCTGCTCTCTCGACCCTTTTCGCCGCCGCTTCCAGAAATGTGACCTTTACTGTTAAGACCGTTGTAAACAGTGGCCTTGTTCCGCGAATTGTCAAGTTGCTGTTGCATCCACAGGAGACGATCCAGCTCCATGCGCTGCACGTCCTGGCCGACGTGGCGAGCGGTACCGACAAGCAATCACAGACCGTGTTCGACGCTGGTGTATTGCCAGCCCTCAAGAAGCTCCTCGGCACGATGGATCGAGACAAGATGACTGCCAAGGTGGTCGAAGACGCGTGCTTTCTCGCGTCCAACTTGACGGCTGGAACCACCAACCAGATTCAGCAAGTACTTGACGCGGGAATGATTCCTGTGCTGCTTTGCGTTCTGGCCTTGTCCGAGCACGCCAAGGCGCAGCGGGAGGCATGTATTGCGGCTGTGAATATCTCCCACGCCAAGTCGGCTCAGCCGCAGCAGATTCAATACGTGATCGACTGTGGGGTCATCCCGGTGCTCATTCAAGTGATCGGATCGTGCAAGGACAAGGAGCTGGCGTCCGAGGCCGAAAATGCACTGGAAACGTTTCGTACGTGGAACGTACGCATGAACGGTCAACCAGAGTCAGGCCAAATGCCGGGTCTTGTGGGTGGGGTGGAGGTTCAACGCTCTGATACAAATTTCGGGGAAGCAGGCGCGTCAAGTCAAGGACCATCGCCTTTGGCTCGTTTGTTGTACTCTGTACGTTGTTTGGTCACATCAAGGATCGAGCTTTCGTTGACGCGGTACTTACACGTTGCTGTAGCCTGATGAGTTGCTTCAAATCTCGTCAACATGTGTTACGCCCACGCCTCCAAACTCGGTCGAGTTGCGCCCGACCAAAGTGAAGGTCCCGCATGCGTTGGTACTAGAAGAAGCGCACGATCTCGCGCAGGCCAGGCTACAAGTCGCTTGCATTGATGCAGAAGCGGCCCAGGAGACGCTCCGAGTTGCGCGGGCCAAGGCAGATATGGCACAGGTGGCGGCACAAAAGGCGCAATCCGTCGCAGAAATGGCACTGGCTGCCGTGTGCAAGGCGCAAACCGAGGCCGACATGGCGGAGGTGGCTTTGCTCACTGCTCGCGCGGAGGCCGATATGGCGCGTGCCAAGGTTTCGGCCATGCATGCGCAGAAGCGCCTGGAGCAGGTGCAGGGTGCGCGGCAGAAAAGAACAGCGGTTGTCGAGTCTCCAATGGAGAACACGCACAACAAGCGAGCACGTTGGGATTCTTGAGCGCTGGTGATGAACGGCGAGCATGTTAGACGGTTCGCCAACATGATGCTTATGGATTCCCCTCGATTGGGAAGAAAGAATACATTTATCTACCGCCACCGATGTCTCAACTGTGTGGTCCTTGTTTATGGAAGAACTCTGCCGGACCGCGACGGGGCGGCCCGGTCCTTAAAATATTGAGCGACAAGAGAAAAGCTACACCAACAAGAACGCCTTTGAAGCGGAGCGAGATCGCTCGCTCGAGATCATTCTCGCTCGCTCGCCGTCGCGCTCTCACGCGTGCCGTCGAGGATGTGGAGCTACGACGACGGTTGCGACGCGTCGACGGTTGCGACGTGTCGGCCCACGAATCCTGGTTGCGGATGGGCCGGGTGGGAGAGATGAACGTGCGTGATATTGAGGTGCTGATGCACTTGCTGACCAAGGGTCCAACACATGACATGGTCGAGACGACACGACACAATGCCATGATTGGCTGCACGGCGCTGCACCAACAGCGAAGTGATCAGGTTGCTTCGCGTATCGATGGGTCGAGGCAAATTGCATTGGGACCACAAGATACGTATAACAGCAGGAGCGCAGCACATTTGATACGAACCGCAGGAGGGCAGCACATTTGTTAACTCTCATGATGTCTCCCAATCACTCTGCCCCACCCCTTCGCCACCAAGTGGGGACGCTCATGTCGTTCACCAACTTCGGGGGTCATTGTGGACGCAGATGTGTGATGGCTTAAAACTTGATCGCGTTCACTTCATGAAAGTCGGGTGCGGGGAATCAGCCGAGCGACCCGGTCGGGACCCGCTTCTGTTCCGTTTGAGTCACTCAAGAGACGACCTCTCAACATCCAACTTTATTGCAGCTTGTCCTGCCCTCAATCATTATATGTAGATCGGACCTCGCGCAGTGCGCTTTATTTCTCTGATACAGCAAGTGAGCACGATCAGCACCGTCAAGTACGCTAATGTCTGTCGCAGCAACGACGTTGATTCATAGCACCATTGGACCTCACCGCCGCCTCCTTTGCAGCCATTCGAACCTCGAAAACCATGGCGTCCAGCACATTTACCATTTCGCGCGGCTGCCTTTTCCTTGTTGGCGATGCTGTCAACGAGGTTGCGACGCAAGCTTCTGATGTTGTCGACCAGGCCGACCGCGCTCGCCGTCACGACCGAGATGGCACGGCAAACCATCACGTTACCATCCTCACGTCACGCGAAATCAAGGGCCTGAACCGCAACCCGCAAGAACTGCTCGCACTCTTTCGCGACACCGGTAATTGGGCCGATGTGGGCCTCGGCTCGCGCGCAGGAGTCACGTTCCGCTCGATCGTCTGGCCCGCTGCTCAAGCTGTGCGCATCCAGCTCGGTTTGTCGCCAGTCCCGTTCCACACTACTATTGGTCTCGCTCCAGGTGTGCGCGCCATTGATCCGCAACGGCCGACGGCTTGTCACTTGGTGGTCGAGCCCGAAACGACCCTTGGGTCCGTGGCAACGAACCTCGTCGTGCAGGAGGCCAAGACGGTGCTACCAAAATGGCGCAAGGTGCCCGACACGTACAAGGCGCATCTACGCGCGCTCCTCGATCGATGCGACCCCGTGGACGCGGCGCTCAACGTTCGCGCGCATTTGGCCACGGTCGACGGCGATTGGGCTCGCGCCATGGACGATATTTTGATTTTGTCGCCCGCGCTGGCCAGTGGGCGGTATTCTGAAGTACTTGCACGCCAAGGACGTTGGGACCATGCCCCGCGGGCGCTGTGGCGAGCGTTGTTTTTGAATCCGACCAGTACCATGTTGCTCGCGTCGTTGCGCGAGTGTCTCGTTCGGACCGGTTCCGTTCTGCTCGAAGAACGGCGACTCGATGAGCAGCAGGGCGACGACGAGTATGCGTTCTTGCTTGCCCACCTACCACTGTCGCCCGACGACGAGATTATCTACCACGACGTCCTCGCACGAGTTCATGGCATGGTCTTGGACACGGCGCACGTACCGATTGAAAAGGATGCTCGCACGCGCCGCGATGTGTGGGTCAACAGCACCTGGCATCGCCTACCGCGCTACTTTTCGTGGATTGTGCCCGGCTACCTCGCTGGTATCTCGCAGCCGCGGACTCGTGACGATATTTGCGCGCTTGCCGCACTTGGCATCCGACTCGTCGTCACGGTCATGGACGAGCCGTTGCCTGTCGATTTTTTCAGAGACACGGGCGTGCGTAACCTGATTCTGCCTGTGCGCGACTCATGGCCGCCGACGACCGACATGATCGACCACTTTTTCGCGACGCTCGCGGCGCTTCCGCCGACGGACCGCGTTGTTGTGCATTGTGGGGGTGGGGTCGGTCGTGCGGGGACGACGCTCGCGTGCTACCTGCTCAAGTACGGTGCGATGCGACCGACACCGTTGTGTACGGCTTGCATAAACGCTTCGCACGACCTGAATCGCGGCATTCGCGCGCCCGACTGCGTTGAGCCGTGTGGAAACGCTGTCGCACCATTCATGACGCCCGCGGCAGCAATTACTTGGCTGCGCACGGCGCGACCCAAGTCGCTCGAGACGGTCGCGCAGGAACAGTTTTTGAAAGAGTACGCCGACGTGCTGTGGCGGCGGTGCGCGTGCCCCGGGTCGGATTTTCAGTTGGTGACTGGTAATGGCGCGCTGCGAAGAACCGGGCAATGCACGATGCCGGCGCTCGTCATGCTCGTCGGTCTACCGGGGTCCGGCAAGTCTTGGGTTGCTGAGCGGCTCGCGGTCCGGTTCACGCACGTGTCGCAGGACTTACTTGGCGACCGTGACACGTGCGAGTTTGAAGTCAAGGCTCACACACGCGTCGTGCTCGACCGGTGTAACTCAACGCGGGCGGACCGGGCCGCTTGGCTCGCGCTTGGCAAGCGACCCGCTGTGGCCGTGTATTTTGACGTCGACAGCGACGTGTGCGCAGCTCGAATCCGTGGCCGCTTCAACCACCCAACGCTCAAGTCGGGTCGTGGCGCGCTCAAGCAAGTGGTCGAGCCACCGACGCTCGATGAAGGGTTTGCGGCCGTCTACACGGTGCCAAGCTATGCCGCGGCACAGGAACTGGTGGATTTGCTCGCGGGCGCATCACCTCAGCCGGACGCGGTGAGCAACGGCACATTCTCGTCTGCCGCAGCGACAAGCACATTGACCCTGCACAAGTTCCCGCGCACGCCGCACCTCATCGACACGGGCTCAACGACGCCCGACGACCTGGTCCTCGACACGCCCACCGACTTTCTCGCGCGACCCGGCGTGACCATCACGCTCGAAGAAAAGGTTGACGGCGCGAACCTCGGCATTGCGCTCGTTGACGGCAAGTTCCAGGTCCAGAACCGCGGCCATCTCGTGTTTGGCAGCGAGCCGCAGTTCACGACCGTGTCGCGGTGGCTCGACCAGCATCGGGAGCGGCTCATGGCGCTTTGTGACCGCTTTGTCGTGTTTGGTGAGTGGTGCATTGCAACACACAGCGTGCGGTACACACGGCTGCCCGATGCGTTTATCGCATTTGACCTGTTTGACCCGCGCGCCGGCCGGTTCTTGAGCCGCGCTCGATTTGCGCAAGAGATTGAAGCGGCGAATGCGCTGGATGCGGCCGAGCGGCGGATCGTGACTGTGCCGGCCGTCGACGAGGACGTGCCCACGACAGCCAACGGGTGGAGAGATCTCGTGAGCACGCTCGAGTCCAAGTTTACGGACGACGGGTATGCTGAGGGCGTGTATGTCCGGGTGGATGAGGGCGAATGGCTTGCGAGACGCGCCAAAGTCGTGCGCTCTGGGTTCATTCCCGACGGCGCGCGGCATTGGTCGTCGCGCGCGTTGAAGAAGAATGTGATCGAGTACAGAACATGGTGAAATGCGCTTCTTGTTTGACGGCTCTTCGTTTCTTTCTCGACCGAGTGAAATGTTTTCCTGCTTTCGCAGATCTGCTGTTTCCGGCTTGGGCCTGGGAAACGTGATCGCGGTGATCACAACAACAGAGTGTGAACAAACCACATCGATTTCATCTCCTTTGCAGCAACTTGTCGGCTCCCTTGGCCTCCTCTGGCCTCTCCAAACTGCCTGCACTAGTTCATCCAAGGCGAGCTCGACTTAATTTGCAAGAGCCGACAAGCGCCATCAATTTCCGTACTCAGGACCGTCGCCGGCACCAACTGCTTCAAGCTCGACTCAAGCATGATGTTCTCGAGGATACGACCTTCCGCGAGAGCGCTAGTCTCGTTGAACCATGCCCACCTCGTTCACGGCACCCCGCGCGCTGCAGTCAGCCCGGCGCCGTTTGCCCGGCTCGCAACCGTCTTCCTGCTCCGCAACCTGTCGACCCAGTCTAATGCTGCCCAGACCGGCGTAGTACCCCCGCGCATACCTATTGCTGCCGCTCCGGCCGCAGCACCCGTCGAATTGCCGCTCGCCGCGGCCAAGAAAAAGACGACGGTGCGCCGTGCCGGCACGCCCGCTGCGATGCCGTCGGCCGAATCTTGGGCAACGACCGTCGACTCGACGGCACCCGTCATGCACGCCATGGCCGTGTGCACGGCGACCGAGTACAATCTCGATGCGGTCCGCACCCGGTTGGGTCAAGGGTGGACCGAATTGCCGACGCTCGCGAGCGACGTGCTGCATCTGCACGCGGCGGTCCTCACCGAGGACGGGCACGCCGAGGGCGAGGTGTTTGTGTTCGGTTACGGCGTTTTTGTCGCATGGGGGTCGGAACCGAAGCGGGTTGCGGCCGCGTTCATGACCAAGGTGCTCGGAAGGCCCGTCACGCTGACGCCGGCGGCTACACGAGCTTCGGCATTGGGTGGAACCGGGTACGCGGCGACGGTGCCGCTGGATGGCGAGAAGCGGGCGCGCGGGCAGCCGGAGGTGATGCCGTACCAGCGGCCGGAAGTCGAGGAGATGGACTACATCGAGGACCCGAACGAGTGCGTCGCTTTGGACCTCTATCCCTCGTTTGATTTGTTGTCGACGAGGACTAATCGTTTCTCACCGTACTACAGAGCCACGGGCCTTTCTGGCGACACGATTCTGATTGGTTCTTCACCCGAACCGGCGCTATCCAAGCTGGCCTTTTCGCACGGTATCAGTCGGTCGGCCAAGGTCGCGATTCTCGAAAACCTGCTCGACACGTATCTCGGCAGCACGCGCGACGTGCCCTCACAGCTTGCGTCGGGCCGCGCTCTCGGAATGTCGCGACCGCAGGTGCTGCAGAAGATTGGGCAGCTGTTGTCCGTACGGGCGCTGCTCAACTTGTCAGGCAGCGCCAATGCCGAGTCGTTGCTCGACACGCCCGAATACTACTGGTCGAAGCCGCAGCTTGAAGAGTACTACAACAATGTGAGTCGCTGGCTCGACATCAAGCCGCGAATTGCCGGTACGTTCCCCCCCCCCCCCCCCGGGCCTTCTCCAACTGGAAAAGTTCCGAAATTTGACCCCTTGTTCCCTCCGGGTTTCCCCCCCCCCCCTTTTCTCACACGCAATACATGTATGGGTACGTTGTATGGGGCTGGTCTTTTTTTATGTGTGTTAGTGCAAGTTGTGACACGGGAGCACGTGCCAAGCGTACAGCGATTTGTCACTTTTGTGCCTACTTTTTTAGTCGACGCCGATTTTTGCCGCACGTCACGTTCACTTGTCTCTATCTCGCCGAACACTACTATTTCCTGTTTTTGA
>GG745345.1:88143-103533 GCA_000151295.1 Allomyces macrogynus ATCC 38327 | reverse complement strand
GCGACAAGGCGTTCTTAGCTGCATCGTCAACCAGCGCACCCAACGCCGCTGAGTGAGCAGTTGTCGCCGAGCACAAGCTTGTACAAAACGAATAGCATATCTCGACCTTCTTCCTTGCGAAGTATTTTCGGGGCGCCAATCACATCGCCTGGCACCCGTAGCAGCCCTCAGCGGACTCAGCTGCACCACCTGCACCACCTGCTCCACGTTGCTCCACCTTGGCAAAGAGAATCGTGTTGGAGACACGGCAACGTACATCCGCCTCTTCTCCCGCTTTCAGATTGCAGACAATGCGCCGGATATGTAAGCTCAATGAAGTAATACTGGTGATGTGATCAACACAAGCGACACGAATGGCCCCGCAAGCTCGCGTCCGAAAACGATCTGTGCGACAACGACGACGTCGATCACCAACTCGTGCCCGCACCTGCCGCATTGTGCCCGGGACGGCGCCAGCTACGCGCCGCCCAAGCAGCGCAACGTCGGATCCGCCACACGACCTCAACTCTAGACAAGCGCGAGTGATCGTGGCCAACTGCGCTGCACATCATGAACCGCCTTTTCCGAGCCGGCGCCACGGTCGTCGCGGGCCAGCATGCAGCTCGTGCCGTCCCCCGCGTCGTGGTCGCCCGCTTGGCCGTTCCTGGATCCGTTTCGACCATGTATCGCCAAGTTATGGCCGGATCGTCGCGCTTCATGGCGACCGAGGCGACCAGTACCCCAGACGTTGCCCCGGCCGCGTCTGTTGCCGCGACGCCGGTGCCGGCAGCTGCACCAGCCACGTCGTTCCGAGAGAAGCTGACCGAGGTCGTCGACACGGTCCTCGCGCATCCGGAACTCTCGCAAAAGTGGGCTCGCCGTGTCGCGTACGCCGCGGAAACCGACTTTGACGCACCGCTGCGCGTACTGGGTGCGTACTGCCCACGATCTTGCAAGGAAACCAGAAATTGACGCGTCTGCATGATTTGCTAGTCGTGTCAGAAAAGAACGTCTCGCGCGGTGCGCTCATCAACACGTTGCTCGACTACCCGGCGGGAAAGCCCGTGTTGCCCGAGCAGTGGGGAGCCGAAACGAAGGAGATTATCAAGATAAGGTGCCTTTCCTTCCCTCCTTGTTCTCGGCTCAAGTCTCCCTGTGCATGTGCAGAATGCTCACTTTGATGACTTCGGCTTCTCCGTTTTGCTGAAGCAAGGGCGAGGTGTGGCAGGACGAGGCCGTCGACGGGGTGCGCTTGATCAAGGTGCCCACGCCCGCATTGCCCGATATTGAGTGGACGATTGCTCCAGGTTCGGATACAACCGACTCCCTTTCCCGGTAACATCGTTTGATGCTGGTCTTCACTGACCTTCTCCACCCCTCTCTCGCGCAGCTCTCCCCGATGTGACCGATCTCAGCGACCTCAACACGCTCGTGACCAAAAACGACGTGATCCTCGCCGTCACCGACACCGCACGGCACCTGGCACGTTCGCGCGAGGCCCAATTTGTGAGCGCGCACGCACACCGCTCAATGGTCGTGGCCGTGACGGGCATCGACTCGCTCAACCGCGAGGCCGAGGAACTGCCCGTCGTCCTTGACGCCGTCCGTGCCCAACTCGGCGCAACCCGCGCCGTGCCCGTCGTTGGGATTTCCACTCGCCGTGCCGCCGTCGCGCAGTACCTGGCCAGTAACGACCCGGATGCTGCAGCGACAAGCGGCGTGCCCGCTTTGCGCGACCTGCTGGCCACCATGTCGGGTTCCGCAGAACACCGGCACGCGCTGAAGGCGCGCGCGGCGCTCGTGACGTGCCTCGACGCCCTGGGCAACCTCGAAGCGACGCTGCACGCCGGCGAAACCGCCGTCCGCACCGTCGACGCGGCGTTCCAGAAACGTATCGTGCACCACGTGGTTGCCGAACAGAACCGACTCGTGGCTGAGTTCCATGACCGCGACTTGCGCCCGCTCGGCGAGAGTCTTGGCCAGATCAAGGCGCAGATCCGCACCTTCTTTGACCAAGTGCCGTACTGGTCGTTGTTTTACCGGCTCGACCGGCTCGCGCTCGACTTGCGCGCGCATTTGAGGTCGCATGTACTGTCCGAGGCGGAGACGCGGATGGCGTTTGCGGCGGGCCGATTTGCGGAAGGGTTGCAGTACTTGTACGCGGACGTGCATGCGGCACTCGGCGAGTTGCGCGCGGTGCCCGTGTCTGGCTCGACAGCGATTGCAGCTGCACCACCCAAGGCTGCCATGAGCAACGATGCGGCTTCGGATGCCGCGGAACCGGCGCCCTCGGTCGATGCGGTCGAGGAACTGACGGACGTTGAGCCGATCCCCGCGTCGGACGCGGTACCATCGACCTCGGCCTCTACGGTCTCGCCGTCGACGATGAGTTCCGTGGATCTGGCCGTCGAGCCGATGCGCGTGGTCCTTGACCACTTGCAGGACGTGGTTGAAAAGGGCCATGTCACGCACGGCACGTTGACGGACCCGTTCATTCTCAGCAACACGGTCTGGAAGCACCGCGCACAGTACGAGCAGGGCGAGTATGCCGAGACGATGCGTGCACGCGCCGAGTCGCTTGTGATCCAGGCGGTGCTCGCGCAGGTGGGGACGGTCGCCGCGACTGGGTTTGCGGTCGCGCAGGGGGTCGAGGCCGTGTATGCTGTCCCAGCTGGGATTGCGGTAGCCGTCTCGGGGATGCAGTGGATGAAGGCGCAGTGGGGCAAGCTCGAGGAGCAGTTTGTGCGGTCGACGAGTGAGGTGCAGGAGGGGATGCGCAAGGATCTCTTGGTACGAGAAGTGCCTCTCCAGGTTGGATGGGTGGACAACTAACGCGAACCCGTTGATCGTTCATAGGAACAATACCACAAGCTCATTGACGAGCGGCTCACGGTGCCCATGTCGAACTTGGCCGACCTCTACGACCAGGCGCTCACGGATGAGGTGCAGCGGCTCGTCGACCGGCTCGAGCAGGTGCACGTGCAGCGCGCGCGCGTCCAGCATCTGCTGGACGAGTTGCAATCCTGACCTGTGTGCTGACGCCGATCAGTTTTCGTTTTGTGTTTAATGTTGTCACCTGGTTTTGTTCCACAGGAAATCGAGAATCTTTAGTTTCTTGTTCGTTATTGATGCTGCCAGGGGAACTAAAGTGGGTGATGACTTGGAAGTGGTGATCCGTCGCGTCGATCATTGAGCACCCACTTGTTTACCAACGAACGACCAGCACAACCAACCATCTCCTCCATGACCCGCGCCGCGACCAGCAGCACAATGCTCGCCAGCAGCCTACAGTGACTGTCGGCCGAAGCCATTTTTTTGTCTTGCCGTGAGTTGGAAAGGGTTGCCACATCGCGAACTGCGCAGCTCGCCCTACAAAGCCTACCTGTGGGGCATGTGATGCCTGCGATACCTGCTGAAGGCGACGCGATCAAACTTCTTTTCTACAACTCCGAGCACCTGAACTTGGCATTTCGGAGCATTGTGCTCACGCCTGCAGGCACTTCGGGCTACTCGTTCACGGTCGTTTGCTTGAATCAGCCCGTCAACGAGGCCAACGTAGACCTGGATCATGACGAAAACCAACCGATCCGAATCAAGTCGGCATACACCAACACTGCGGCGGCCAGCATTTGCGCTCGAGCAATGATCGCAATGAATCGGTCGCTTGATGTCTTGGGAGCTGTGAACCTCGGGCCAGTCCTGGATGCGTCGGTTAGCATTGTGGAGGGCGCGGATCCCAACGTGCCGGCCTTGGCATTGAGCGCGCTGCAGATCATGTTCACATTGCTCACGACTGACATGTGGCCAGTCGGCTTAATCCTGACCCAAACTATCAAGGCCCATCAACTGCTCACGATCCTCAAGTACGCGCTTGAGGAAACGCACGATGCACTGCTCGACATTCTTGTGATGGTGCTGGATGGGTGCGTTAACTTGATTCGTGCGATTTTCTGTTTGGCGTTGGACAGGGCGCCTAACGTGGATTCATTTCGCATCAATCTGCAGATCGCCCATCAATCAGTTTGCAGCCAATGGCTTCAAGAAGGTCAGGCATCCGTGCACAGGCAAGCCAGTGCCGATCATGCAAGATCTGCCGCATTGCCTCAAAAAGGCCAGGAACGGCCTCTGCAAGAGCGTGCTGGTTGGAGCGGAAGAAATCATGGAGACGATGGTCAGCCCACGACTGTGGGGCCAAGTGCATGTCAGTTCCACACTGCAACAGCACATGACCAACAGCCACATCGAGCCATACAACGTACGCGATCACAGAGACAGTTGCGAGAGCAAGGCGCTTGCGGTCCTGTTCCTTGACTTTGACAATGACAGGCAAATTGGTCGCAAGTTGTCGCGCACAATTAGCAGACCCAAACTCGAGGAATGGCAGGAACGATGTAACCGCAGGAGCGTGTGCTGTGCCCAGGTACTGCAGCACGTGCTGTCGAACAGCGCAAATCATCATCTGGCAACAAAGCCGCATTTTCGCAAGCATGGCAGGATTGACGAGCAGGATCAATGCAATGAGAGCACAAATATCCGGGTATGGATCGAGAATATTTGGAGAGCGGAATGTCATGTCAAAAATCGAAATGGCCTTGGGCAGGACTGCGCGCATCGCATTGTCCTTGGAGATGGAGACTTCAGGCAACATTAGCGATTTGAGCTGCGCCTTCACATTCAGGTCCTCAGCAATCGCCTTGGCGCATTCGCTCTGGACCATGGGATCCTTGTATCGACCATAAATCTACGCGATCTTGGTCAAGAGCAGCGTCAACAACTCGTCGAGCTGGGCCTGGTCCATGCGCTGCTGACTTGTTGGTGACAATCAACGGCAGCAGATCTGTTCCCAAGGTCACGTGGTTTTTGCATTTTGAGAGGCACACCTCGCCAAAGATCCGGAGCGAGCCAAGAAAAATTGCGAGAACAGCCTGCTTAGGATCGTCGACGTCGACCACAGTGTGGGTACGCTTCTTGGGTTCTGGTGAGACGCGTGCAGCGAGTTGGGCGAGGAGACAGGTGCGCTGGTTGAGACGCTGCTCGAAAAATCGCCGGCAGTGACGGCGCTCAGTGGAGAAGTGGGAGAGGTCGTGGAATGCGGAATGGGCTCGATAGAGATGGCAGAAGTTGGTGGGACCGCAGCAGGAGCGACTTGCGAGTCAGGCGATGTGCAACGATTTGTTCCCGCTCCCCACTTAAATTCCCATGATGCTGGCCAACAGTTCCACCGCACCCGCCAATCACGCTCAAGCAGGACCGACACGCGACCGCGCTGCATGCCATTTCAACTCGCAAAAACTCGCTAACGTGCTCGCAATCATCAACCATCGACCAACATCAAGTTGCACGACGACGACGCGACCCTGCAAGACGATCGCAAGAGGTCGAGCCGTCCGCCTGTGACGGTTCGACGAATAATGCTCGCTGAGCCCGGCACTGACGCTACAGCCGCTCCCTCAACCACTCGCAGCGCGACCGCATTTGCCGATCCGACCTCGCCAGTCCCTGTTCTTGCCCTGCTCGCGCTCGTCGTCGCCGTTCTGTACCAGTTTGGCGCCATGCAGCCCCTGACCAACCTCGTCCTGTTGCTGCTCCCGCCGCCGACGCACGCAACCATCGGTACCGCCGGCACCTCGCCCGCGGGTCGCGCACGGCTCGTTGCACGCGCGTACGTGGCTTCGCGCCCGTGGCTCCGACCCGTGTTTCGGCTCGTCAAGTACCTGTACGGCCTGGTCACACGCACGACCGAGCTGTACCGGCTCTGCGCGGCCGAAGTGAAGCGGCAGCGGGATGCGCTCGGCGAAAATGCGCGCATGGGTCATGGGCGCAGGTCACGGCGCGTGGGTCCGGCACCGGATTCAAAGGAGGGTGGAAGTGTCGATGAGGACGATGACGAGGATGCCGTCAAGCGACCGCTGCTTGACGACCATGACGGTGAGGATGAAGATGTTCAGCATGGTCGTGACGGTGGCGCGATGTTGCCCGTTTCCTGCGACGCGATTGCCGAGATTGGTGTGTTTTCTTTTTTTTGCGTATCTCCAATGGACGAGCGCAGCGCAGGCGCGAAACTGACGCGTGTCCACCTGGGCGTTATCGCAGAAATGTCCCTGCTCTACTCGAAAGAGCTGACAGTATGGAAATGCAACACCTCGCGGTGCCCATTCGCACTCGGCTGATCTGACGCTTTCGACTTTGTAGCTGGAGCGACGGAGCATCGAGTCTCGAGGTACGGAATCCCGAGCGCTTGTTTCCACAGAATCGATAGTGCAGGAAGTGACGGACTGATTACCCCCGTTTAGAATGCGGGCTCGAGGAAGTTACGCAAATGATCCTCTACAAGAAGCATTTTCCCGGCCGGAGCAGCCTCGAAACGTACGTGTGCGTTGATCCCGAGCCCTGCCCATGTTCTCTCCTCGACTGATTGGTGGTCTTCGACAGCCCCGAGGCCCGCATCCTGTTCGCTGCTGTGTCGGTCATCCACGAGGCACACCGCGTCGTCGCCGACATCAATGCGCGCGCCGCTACCAAGTACGATGCGGCCAACCGCACGCACGAGCGCAAGTTGCTCGAGCTGTGGTCGCTACTCATGCCCGGCGAGCCGCTCGAGGCGCGCGTCACGAGCCAGTGGGGCAAGATCGGGTTCCAGGGCAAGGATCCGGCAACTGATTTCCGCGGCATGGGTACGTTGTTTCTTCGGGCGTGGTTTTTCCGATAAGGTGGAGCCCGCTTCTCACCCTGTTGGCGTTCAACTACAGGCATGCAAGCGCTCGACGACCTCGTGTATTTCGCCAAGGTGCACCCGACCGTGGCCAAGGCCGTCCTCGCCGCGTCGCAACACCCTGTCTCGTGGTACTCGTTTGCAATTGTCGGCATCAACGTGACCAGCTACGTTGTACAGACGCTGCGCACGCGCCGGCTTCAGTACTACATGCTGCTGCACGGGCCGGCGCGCGAGACCGTGCACGAATTTTACTGTACGTAAATCGCGCACTTCTTTTGCATCAGCTTCGCAACCTGACGCGATCGGGCGGAATGTAGGCTACGTGTTCAAGTCGTTCAACGACCACTGGACGGGGTACACGGGCAACCCGCCGCTGACGATCATGGATTTTGAGCGCGAGTTTGCGATTGTCCGGCACCGGATCGACCAGGACCTCGTGCTCTATCGCCCTGGGATGCGGCTGGCCGCCGATCCGGTGTCAGAGCAGTGAGCAAGCCCACCTTCTTCGCTTCCCCGGAAATCTGATCCGCTTTGGGTTGGAGAGGAGAATTGCTTGGTTTGCGGAAGCTAGCAGCAGCGAGATCCAGTTCAGGTCATCAAATATTGCAGATTGCGCCATCTACAAGGATATAGTTGCGAATCGCGGTCCGAAATGTCGGGCCACGACAAACTCGACAACGAAAAACGAGCAAAGAAAACCAAAACCCGTCACTGCGCGCCGCACGCATCAAATATCCTTCTTGTCCGGCAACCCGCGCCCGCGGGACGCCGACCGCTTGCGCATCCCGCTACGCACTTCGGCAAGCGGAATATGGTCCTCGTAATCGTCCATGGCGGCCGGCGAGTACCCGTGCACCGTCGCGGGCGCCTGGTACTGCGTCCCAACTTGATCGACTTCCACTTGGTGGTGCCACCCGGCGTACGGGTCCGCGGCTTGCTCGGCATAGTAGGTCGCGCCCATATCAATCTCGTACCCCTCCGACCCGCGGCGGACGTGCCGCCCATGGTGCTTGGGTTCGGCTGGCACCGACCACGACTCGATGTGGGACATGTTGATGGGGAAAACGGTCCCGTCGCCGCATTCCGCGGGGACCGGGTGCGCGAGACTTCGGGGGAAGCACCAGAAGATGGGGTTGCGACCGAAGACGGACTTGATGTTGGTCCACCAGTCGATGTCGTACGGGTTCTCGATCTGGAGGGGCGGGAGCGCAACGGGTGAGAATTGACATCGTGGAAGGGGAGAAAGAGAGAGCATGAGCGTACGTTTCCGACCATACCATCGTCCATGCGCCGCACAACAGCCTTGCGCTCCTTTTCCATGGACTCGATGGTCGTGCAGTTGGTCACAATGTAGTAGAAGTGGTAGATCGAGAGCGTGCCGACCGTGAGGAAGACGGGCACGGCCATGCACATGTCGATGATCGTGACGACAAGCTGGTAGAGCACAACGTCCGAGTAGTACTATCGAGATGAAATGCCCAGTGAGCGACGCGAGCAATGCGAATCGCGAAAAGGGACGAAGGCAACACCGTACCCACGCCGGATACGTCTGCGTGAACCAGTCGTAGAGCCGCCAAGCGAGCACCGTGACGCACATGCCCGTCGCGACGTCGACCCAGAACAGGAACCGCACAAAAAAGGCTTGGTTGTTGAACCCGATGCAGTTGTTGACCCAGGGGCAATGGTGGTCCATTTTGAGTACACAACTAATGCCGAGCCATATCATCAGAAACGCATGCAATCTCAGTGAGAATTGAGACGGCTCCATTCGTACCGGTCGCATTGACTGCAATGGTGCGTGCGCGGCGGCTTGAACTGCTGGCAAGTTCTGCAGTACCGCGGCGCCGACGTCGAGTTCTTGACCTCCATGACGCCTCTCGTCGGTGCCGGTTCCTATTTGCACGCAGCGACGCATCAGCACGAATCACGGCGCGGGTCATTTCACCACTCGCATTGAGCGAACGCACCCATTTCGGTGGCACGCGTCCTGGGTCCGTGACAATCGCCATCACGTAGTTGAACCAGAGGTTCAGCACGGCCAGATCAAACACGACGTAGAATGCCGTCGCCGACTTGGAGCTACCCCACACGATGAAGTCCGGGAACACGTAAATGTGCGCCGAGATCGGGATGAACGTGATCAGGAACACGACGACGACGACAAAGAGCACATTTTGCAGGTCCATAGTTGCGGGGCGAGTCGAATCAAGTCGTTGCGCGGGCACAGGCCCAAATTTGCAGTTGGTGGGTTGGTTGGTGGGCGTTCCAGGGACGCGCTGCTGCTGATCCCTCGCGACAGCGACACGAGCGCTCGATATTCTTGGTGGAGAAGAGAGTTCGATATGCGCTGGGTTCCTATTTGGCACAATTGAGTACGGCCGGGTCCTCGAGTTGGTTTCGACAGCGGCCGGGGATGGGTTGCTGGTCAATCGAGTGTCGATGGCGCCTTTCACGAACAGGACTCAGTTGCGGCAACAGGCCCGGTTGTTGATGCGATCGACTTGGCAGCGGCCGTGCTGGCAACAAGATGCACCAAGTGTGGGCCGAACAATGCGCCTCGATGATGCGTTGCTGATGCCGGCTGGTGACCTGTAACATGTGGTTCGAGCAACATAACGCTCTTAAATCAGAGCAGTGCAACGGTATATATTCTTTACGGGATTGTAGAACAGAGCGATCCACTCACAGTAAAGGTGGCCGAGTGGTCCAAGGCGCTGGTTTTAGGCACCAGTCTCTTCGGAGGCGCGGGTTCGAACCCCGTCCTTTACATCACGTTGACTTCGTAAAGGTTGCTTTTCTGTCTGACGACCTCCAACCGTGACTTCCAACCATGAAAGAGGAATAGCGGACAGGTCGCCAGGCGAGGAGCGATTTCAATTTAAATCCCGCCATCCATGTCCATCTTACCTCCAAATAATTGTCGATCATGACGTCGGCTGGCACGTCTGGACGTATGTTTGGTTTGAATCAGCTGCATTCATTTCTCGTGTCCGTCTTGAAGATCAACTCCATCTTGACGAGTCAACTCAACGGGGGATATATATTCCAAAGAAACCGGACGAGACCGATACGAAAACGGTGAACATCATGGACCACAGCAACGGCCTTTGAATGACGTTGCTGCGAGAGCTGGACGCGGGGAGCCTGCTCCTCTCAGTACTCCGAGTTTTGCCTAGCCGACAGATGGGGTCAGTCGCGTTCTCCATGCATGTCGGACGAATCGCGCCACGGTTGAACACGCGTACCGGTCGTAGTTGGCGCCCATGGCCTTCTTGAGCTTGGTAATGACCGCGTCCTCCTTCAAGTCGGCCAGCGTCGACGTTTGGATCTCGACGGCAAAGACGGGCAGCGTCTGCTTGACCTCGGCAATGTGCACCTACGTCCGCAAACCGCGAGGTGAGATCCCCGAATTGCCCGACGAACGAACCGCGCGCGATCGTGCGTACCGAGAGCTTGGCCTTGCGCATGACCTTGACGTTGGGCCCGCACCACGAGACGAGCACAAACTTGGCGCGCTGCGAGAGCTGGTCGTTGCCGACCGTCACGCGCACGTACCCGAACCCGGCCTGGTCGTCCTTGAGTTTGGTCACAAACTCGGTGAGCCCGCCCTTGCCTAAATCAAGTGAAAGTGAGCGCGGCGGGTCCCTCGACAATGCGACAATTCGCGGACGCGAGGTGCGCTCTCGCGACCTACACGACGAGAACGAGAAGAGCGACGAGGTACCCTTGCCGGCGACTTGAAGCTTGTCGGTGCCGTCCTCGTACGACAAGTAGCTAGAGAAGGTGGACGCGTCAGTTGCGCCATTCTCGACAGATTTGTCGCTGAGGTGCGATCCACGTACAGCCAGTTCGTGTCGAGCTTGTCATTGCGGACCTCTACGATCCCGAAACCGCAAACCGCAAAATAAATCGGTGCACTCGACAACACACCATCGGACGCACTCAACGTACCCTCGTACGTGGTCGAGATTTCGGGGGCCTAGAAGCGTGGATTGCGACGAGCAGCGTCGTCAAGCGAGATCAAATGCGGCGGGTCACGGCGGTGCGAGCGATACGCGACACGGAGAGCGCGTTGGTGAGCGGATCACGTCCGATGGATCGCGAGGCGCGGCGACGACGCCGGATCGCGGCATTTCCACGCCTCGCGCGAGCTTGCAGCGCCCACCACGTGTCGACGTCACATCGGGCACGCGGCGGCGGCGGCGGCAACGTACAGCAGCAACACCGACGCCGGGCATGTTGGCAGTTGGTTGTGGTGGTGAGGGGCGGATCACGGCGACAAGGACGGTCCAACGAGGAGGATTGCGCGCGAGCGTCGAAGTGCGGGGAGAAAGACGCAAGTCGGGCGGGTCGAAGCGGGCTGGGTTGCGGTTCAGCAGGGTCGCGTCGGTTTAAATCGAGCGGTGCGTGCCGGTACAATAGATCGTGCGTGAGCTCCGAGGCGGATCAGGTACAGACGAGCGTGTCGGGTCGCGACTACTTCGAGGCAGTAGCAGGCGACGGGGCAGGGGGCGGTCGGGTCGGGGAGTGGAACAACGGGGGGCGGCACGGAACGGGGCGGTGCTGCTTTCTAGGGCACGATGAAGGCTGGAAGGTGAGCCCGTGCATGTGGGGGACTTTCGAAGTTCATTTTGCGGTCTGATCAGGGTGAAGCGCGACGGGCACGGTCCGTGCAACAGCGCAAGGTGGGACGCGCGATCACCTGCTTTCCGTGCCGCCGTCTCCCACTGTGGCAAACACGTCTCGCGCCAACAACCTACTCCCCCAGCAACCGAGCCCGGCTGAGCCAGACTCGCACAGCCTGCGACAATTAATTCGAGGCCGGTCGGCTAAATTATAGGAGATTGCTAGTTTTCATCACGTGAAGACGAGCTTGGTACACACTCCGCCGCGACCGCACACACACAACCTGGAATCAAAAGCTGTACAAACAACACCAAGATCAAAACGATTACCGCAATAAGAAAAACACAAACTAGAATCACGCCACAACGTCCAGCGCCGGCATCCCCTCCGTGAACCCATCGTACTCGGCCATGGCCGCGCGCAACGCATCGCGTTCGCGCTGCACCTCCTCAATCGTCCTTTCCAGCGCCTCGATCTTGTCCTGTCCCTCCACCAGCGCGTCCCAAACGTGCCGCGTGAGCAACTCCTCGAGCGGGCGGTAGCCTTCGCGCACGCGCGTTGGCCGGTAGGTCATGGCGCGCGCATACGTCCACGCCGTATCGAGCGTGACGCACGTGCGCACGACCGGGTCAAAGATCCACTGCGCCAGCAACGCGGCGTGGTCGGCCATTTTGACCAATCGATCGGACGAGTACTCGGCGCGCACGCGGCGCACAAACGACGGCAAGACCGACCACTGCGTCTCGTTCACCGACGGCGGCGGCAGCACAAACCAGTGCGTGCCGTTGCGCAAGAATGGGGTAAAATACTCATGGAACCCCGTCGGGTGCGCAATGATCACGGACCGGCACTGCAGCTGGTACTTGAGTCGGCCGGATTGCGCCCACCCGTCGACATAGAGCAGGTGCTGCCAGTGGCACTGGTCGTGGCCGGGGATGAAGTTGTCGTGCCGCGCGCGTTGGATATTGAGAAGCGGGTCGTCGGCAAAACCGGCCATGTGCCGCTCGAGGTCGTTGCGTGCGCTGCCGAGAATCGCGCCGCGGAAGAGAACCTCGGGGCGCTTCTTGTGCCAGGGGGTCGCGGCGCCGGCGACGCGGGATCTGCGTGCGCCAAACTCGTACGAGGGCATGCCCGCTTCGGGGAATGCTATCGCGGCCAAAAAAAGTGTTAGCCTGCAATTTGCAACGGTATGAGAGGAGCGAGCGCAGGGAAAGCATCACCGTACCGAAAAACGACCACTCAGGCACCACAAACGCCGAGTGCTGCCCGATTGGTTGCGAGCCGCTCCAGTACGGCAAATCGGTGCCGTAAGTCGAATCACCCGTGTAATGCACAAACTCAAAGTTTTCGAGCGGCTCGTGGCCCGACTTGAGCGTGTGCCAGAGCTGCAAGAAATAGGACATGGTGCGCGACTGGAACCCGGCCGGTAACGCCGTCTGCACGTACAACTCGCCGTCGATCCACTGCACCCCAAAACACTCATAGTTGCGGACCCGGCAGTCGTCGAGCGTGCGGTTCACGAGCCCCTCGGAGAGCCGTCCTTGCCAATGCGCGGCGGCCTTACGGCTCGCGTCGTAGAGGAGAGAGGGGAAGGCGCCGCAGGTCGCGCGCGTGTAGGCGCCCGGGAATGAACGCAGCGCGGCCGCACCGGCAACAGATAACGGGTCGTCGCGAGCGGCAGAGAAAGAGGATGGAGCTGGCGGTTCGTCATCGAGCTCGATAGGTGGAGCCTTGGCCGCGTCCATGAAAAGCGGGCGGTGGCCGGGTGTCCATTCTTGCGGCGCGTCGTGAGGCCATTCCTTTTCGAGCGTTTCGACCGGCACAACCGGTTCATCGGGCACGGAGCGCAGGTAGAGCGAGGCCGGGACCGCGACGAGCAAAATGGCGAGAATAAAGGTCATGCACAGGCGAGCGCATCGCGACCGCCGTCGAGCTGGTCCACCGACGACTGTCGAATCCAAGTGACACGGGAGGACGGGTACACGGCGTGCGCTGCTTGACCGCCAGCCAAACGACCACGCGCGCCATGACGAGCCCTTGTCGACTGGCGTTCCTGCCCGTGGCCAGCCTGCGGGCGCCTTGTCGTGCAGAAATAGTCGGTCGTCCTCGCGGTTGCCATCGGCGGCATAGTCGACGCGGTAGTCGCTGCCGTCGTCGGAGGAAGTCGTTGGCGAGTTCATTGGCGAAGAAGCTTCGGCCCAAGCTTGCTGCGGTGCCGTGCGCCGGTCCTGGACGTGCGCAGCCATAGCCGTCGAGTTGGAAAACGGGGTCTCGGACCGCATCGTGCGTGGTGAGGCCGCGGGTCGAAGTTGAGGACGCGGTGATGGTGGATTGATTGAGTCGCAGCGGCCCATCGGCCATTTTACGGCCCGCCGACTCTGCTTGTGGGGCCGAGACGCGCGCGGCGACGAGTGGTCCAATCCTGCCGGCGCCGGCTCCTCACCACTAAACTGTGTGCGTGCGGTCAAGGTGCCAAGGCCGCCGCTCCAATGGCGCAGCGTGGTGTGACCCTCTTGCGTATTATTGAGGCAAGCGTTTGGTGGTGAAATGGTGATCGTTCTGGGCCGAAGTGTCAATTTGCGTGTCAGCGACAAATCGGGCGCAGCAGAGGCACCACTCGACGCGCGCGACGCTTCCACGCAGAGGATTACGATTTACGATCGGCAACGCACGCCATCATTCTGGGACTTCATCGGCGTCTTCCACGACGAGCGGTGTTGGCGCCGCGAGACGAGCTCCACCACCATGACGACCATGGGGCTCCGGTCTGTCCATCTCCAAGCGCCGGCACCGACCGAGCACGACGCGGGACCAGGGTGCCCGACGCGACGTGTGTTGGTGGGCACACCGGCTCGCGCAAAGAGTCATGAATCCAAATCATTCGACCCAAAAGCCCCAGTTCAAGCCACGCCACGGCGCGCGTACCAATCAGGTTCGGCATCATTCAACGTTTCTTGGCAGTTTGGCATTTCAATGCCGAAAAACCCTTTGCCCGATTGCTGCCAAGAACAAGCTCATTCTAGCTCGAGGTTGGTGGGTGAGCGCGTCGTTGGCGTTCCCTTGTCCCACCGTACCATTCTCGTGATTCTGGGTGATTTCTGGGTGATTCTAATCTGCACCGGCATGATTTTCCCTGATCCTTGCTCCTCTCCTCGCTGCAAGTGTGCAATGCGAGTATCCTGGAGTATGTGTTTTCCTTCATGGTCATTGTTACAACCGCAGCCGGCCTGGAGATGGCAGTTGACAGGCGCCAAGAGATCCGCACCCAAAACTATGTATTTCGGCCAAGCATTACGCGCCAACCGTCATTTCGTATCGTCGAG
Organism: Allomyces macrogynus ATCC 38327; assembly: GCA_000151295.1. Taxonomy (NCBI): domain Eukaryota; kingdom Fungi; phylum Blastocladiomycota; class Blastocladiomycetes; order Blastocladiales; family Blastocladiaceae; genus Allomyces; species Allomyces macrogynus. The sequence continues at coordinate 88,890 of GG745345.1, read as the reverse complement.
CCATGCACGTCCCGTACGCTCCACCATTCTCACTCGGCCGGCTCGACCGCCACGTTCTCGACGCGCACCAGACCGGCACTCCCAGCACTTGCGAGCCAGCCGCAGCTCTCGCGCAAGTTGCTCCACGCGACCTAAACTCGCCGCCAGTAAACAACGTAAGTCAGCCCGCTCCTCGGTCGGCCCCGAAAGACACAAGAACACCACAACGTACAACTTGCTGAGCCACCTCATCATCAAACTTGATCACCGGCGCATCCAACTTAGTCCTCCCCGTCCCAGCCCCCGCGGCCACCGCTGCCGCTCCACCACGATGATCATGGAACTGCGTCTTATCCGCCATCACCATGCTCCCGTCCTCGGACTTGCGCACATCCACGACCGTCAGCGTCACGCACGGCATCGACTTGACGGCCCGCGCCGCCCCCGTCGCGACACGATTACCATTGGTAATCTGCACGGTCCCATCGGCCGACGCCGACGCCAAGAACGGGTGCCAGTTGGACGCACGCACGGGCCCAAATCGTGGCCGCGTGCGTGACGGCCGCATGCGCAGGCGCCGTCGCATTCCCCGGGACGAAACACGCGCACGGCATGGTCCGAGTCCGCATACAGGACATGATCGAAGGGCGCGGGGCCAGGCCACCGACATGAGAAATGCGCGTGCGCGGTGCCATTGGCTCGCGACACCTAAATCCCTCAAGTCCCAGGACAGCATGCGGCGTCGGCGCCGCACGTGACGAGCTGGTA
>GG745345.1:54909-71909 GCA_000151295.1 Allomyces macrogynus ATCC 38327 | reverse complement strand
CAAATGAATGCTGCTGATATCTGTCATGGACCCACTGCTGCTGTGCTCACTGATTTGGCGAGAAATGGACTGATTTGACCACTGACCAAGGGGTACCATGCTGAATCCATCCATCACCATGATGACAATGACAACAACCAAAACTCACACCACTACAACCTGCAACATGCTGTATCTGCTCGAGACAATGCAACACTACTTTTTTTCAACTCAATTTCAATGATTTTTGCCAATATTTGACCTGCACCATGACCATCACCATGACCTCATCTGTTTTGGTCAAGATGCTAATCTCCAGCCAACCAGCAACAATTGAGACACTCAAGGCTGATGGATTGAACTGGCTGACATTTGCTAACCATTTTCTCAGCTTTTTGATGGCCAACCAGCTCAAAGACCTGCTTGAACTCAAGTCTTACAAGGCTTTGGTTGATGCCAAGTTTGAGGTCATGACACAGGAACAGCAGGAGGAAATGATGGATACACATTTCAAGAAGTTCATCAAGATTGACTCAGACGTCAAGTTTGTTGCCAATGCAATTTATTGGAATGGTCCAGCTGCTGTTGAACACAAGAAATGTATGGCCCACAACAGTTACAAGGCCAAGTCATGCATCCAGACCATCATCAAGGTTGTTTTGCCATCTGCCATTGTGTTGGAACTTCTGCTGGTTTTCTTTGATGCCACATGTGTTGCTGATGTGTAGGTGCTGTTGCATGCCTATTTTGACAAAAGATCTGCACATGCCCATCTTGCCAATGTCAAGGGGCTGTTCACAAAGCCCATGTCTGGTTCTGGTGCTGCAGCAGTTCATGAGCACATTACCAATTTGCAGTCTTGTTTTGATGTGATTTGGTGCCATGAATGTGCCAAGTCATCTGCACACCTAGGCACCAACTTTGCTGATTTGTTTTTGTCCTTGCATTGCTCTCATCACTGCCACCTGAGTATTCACCAATGGTGCTCTTGTTGGGTGAGCATTATGAGGAAATATTGCTTGTGGAATTCCAGATGATCTTGGAGGGAGCTGCCAACCCTCTGCCCCAATAACATTAGACTTGAACATCAAAGCCATCAGGGCATGGTAATGCTGCCCAGCACATATCTGTCACGGACTGACAGTCCGTGACACTCGCCCGTGACACTGCCGTAGCTACAGCAGTGTCGTAGCTACACTGTCAGCCATGCCAGGAAGTGCCCGCGCCCAGGGGCGACAGCCCCGCCCGCCCCCGCAGGTGGTAGCGTGACCCGGGTCAACTGTCGTAGCTACACTGTCAGCCATGCCAGGAAGTGCCCGCGCCCAGGGGCGACAGCCCCGCCCGCCCCCACAGGTGGGTAGCGTGACCCGGGTCAGTCCAGGAGCCTCCCGACGACAGTGTCACGACGACAGTCCTCCATAACCTAATCCGGGAACACGACACTGACGGCTGTTGGCCACCCCGACCGGCGAGCTGGGGACTTGGAGATTATTTCGGTGAAAATAGCAAGGAGCAGTTCGGGGAAACGTTCGAGAGCCCATTGGTCACAGGGACCCGTTCTTTGAAAATCGCCTAGTTGTAACAAATTTGGGGTTAGAGTATAGATATTCTCTGTCCGTTTTTGTTACAACTAGGGAATTTTGTTCTGTGTTGGGGGGTCAGAGTAGGGGGGGCACCCAAACGTGTTGCAAAACGAATCGTGGGATTTTGTCGTTGTGGGGGCCATGAGGCTCCACGCAGCGCTGCGGAGTGGAGAGATGGCCGTCGTGGGAAAGGATTCGGTGTATTTTTTACAGGAAATTCACATTGCACGAATAGTGTCCGTGCAGTGTGTTACACACACGTTAATCAAAGTATACTGTGTAGAACTCGTTCGGTCGTAGCTTGTCGCGAATCGCGGTCGGACTGCACTGTTTTGGACGGTCGCTTGTCTTTTTTGACTTGCGCTTTTTCTCTTTGGGTGCTGTTGATGGTTGTGGTTGTGGGTGGGCGTCCATTTTTCTTTTGGCGAGACAAAAAAACCAAGCACATTGCTGCGTTTAAACTAATAATCTATGAATTTTTCTGTGTGTGGGCCTGGTATCCGATGATGGCAAGATTTCCGACCAACACAAGCACGTTTGTGACGACGACAATAATCTCGAGGACCATTTTGTTTACAATGTTCCAAGAAAAATTATTTATTCAAATAAACGCGAGGGTCACATAGAATGGCTGGCCTAAAAAGTCGACTGGTACTAACTGCTCATCAACCACAGTGATATCAATCGAGTCCAGCACGCATTCCATGTTATTTGTAGAGAAACGGAAATAGTCACCCATGTGAGGTCGGTGCTCAAACCAGCTCCCGAATGGCGCCGTCACATGAATTGAACATAGAATGCCATTGTCGTTCTGGTATTGACTGTAAATGTTGTCTTGCAAGCGACCCCCGAGGTTTCGACTGTACACATGGAGCAGATTAATGGGCGAGAGATTGACCACACCAGACGATGTTTGCCGCTTGTTGTAGCCAAATAGATAATTGAAGCCCATCAGTGAATAAACAGAATTGGCTACTGGGTCAAATTTAAAGTCGTGAGTGTCATTCGTGATGACCATTTTCGAGGTTGTAGGGTCCAGGAATACGTCCCACGTCCCAAGCCACAAGTAGCCAGCTGGAGCATTGTTCAGAAGCGTTTTTAGTGTTGAGCAAAATGACGACGAATCGTAATTCCCATCTGGGATTGTCAGGGTGCCCGGAAACTCGATTGCTCCACGCAGCTGTTTAACTAGTACCGTGTTTGCTTTTGAAGAGACGTTGTGCCATGAATTACACAGATAGGCACTCTCTACACGCACTCCACGCACGCTCATGTTTTTAGGTAATGGCAACACGCCATTCACCAAGTCCCGAGAGCAAATGGTCAATGTGCGATAGTGATGAGGTGTTTGCGACATTTATTCATTAACTTAGAGAAAAAACTAATCAAGGTCCTCAATCGGAGGGGGGGAATCGTCAACTTCGCCTGGTGAGTTAAACCATGTGTGGATATCTGAGGCAAGGTCAGCTCCCTTGTGCACCAAGCTGGCCACGCTTGCAACGGCCGGATTGTGAGAGAGCTCGAAAAATTTTGACACTGTTTTTACGCCATTCAACACTGTTGGAATATGCCTGTTCACGAAATGCCCAACGTTTCCCAGGAAATTTGTAAAGTTCGTCCAAACGTTTCTGAAAATCATGTTTACCAATATATACAGAAAATAAACACTTACTTGTAAATATTCACTTCTTTCGTCGGGAGAAATTCATAGATGACGTCGCAGGATACGAAACAGTCAACGCGCTGATTTGGCACCACACTGGACGTCACGATTAGCTGCATGTCGACAGCCTGAGTACGCATGGTCGAGTCACCAGACACAACACTTCGGCTACTCTCAAGGTCTCGCCCGATTACAAATGTTCCCTCGCTAGCATGCTTCCATTTGGAAGGGCTGATATCACCCCCAATAATATGGCCGTGGAAGGTGTTGAGAAGCTCAGTGAAGGCTTGTGTTGCATTTCCAGATACGACAACCGGCCGCTGGGGTGTCAATTTCGAGTTGACACTGAATTGATAGGTGTCGATGGTTTTCGCACGGACGAAGCTGTCCTTGGTTGGGTCGTTCAACACTGTATTATCACGGAATACCACAAGGACGTCATGGGCTGAGGCACATCGGTCACTAATAGTGAGGTTAGCATTTGGAACAGAGTATTGTAGAAAATGGTGATTGTAGGTATGCCCGTATAGCTTGAGACCTTGTTTGCGGAAAGCATCGTCGAAGACTGCGGTCTGACGGTCATTGAGGTGAATCAAATCAGTCCGAATCACGGGCTCAATGACCTGGTAATTCGCCGTGGCGCCATTTCGTGTGATACATGCGTCAGATGCTTGCGCGAGAGTTACCTCAAGACGAAGTCCGCCCATGTATTTCAATGGCAAGTGTTTCTGATTCGCAAAGATTGAGGTCTTAATGGGGATGGAGTAACGCTGCAGTGTGCTAGATTGCACCCAGCGGTCTGTACCGGTGGGGAAATAGCCCTGGCAAATTCCGAGTACACTGTCTTTCATCTGCTGTTGTACGGTCAGGTCAGACTCAACTCGTTGACGTAAATTGTAGTAAGGAAGTTCTTCGAGTAGCATTCCCGTGCTTGTGTACAGCCTAATTGTCGCAACCACACAGTGAATCCCTTCTGTAAACGACATGTTGCTGTCCACAGTCTGTGCGCTGAACTCTAGGAACGTACAATGTGTATCCATGAAGTCATCACGTGGGCCGATATTGAACACGACTGTGTTATTCTGTCCAAATACCGGACCGGCCTGGGGTGGAAATTCGACAGTGTTTCGCGACGAAAAAACGGACTGTTTCGGCAAATTGAACGTCAACTCAGCTGGCAACACCTTCGTCAGCACCTTTGAGAAATCGCCTGTGGATGACATTGTAAATGGGTTTTACAGTATCATTCGAAAAAAAATGTGTGTGTTAATCTTTGATGATGAATTCTTGAAAAGAATCTATGAGACGGTATTTGGGGCCGTTCTGGTTGTTTATACACAAAAAGGGCCGTTTTGTTGTGCTACGCTCATCAAACAACTGGTCAATGATTTCCTCAAATTGTTTGAGTGTAAAGCGACTTCCCGTCTCTTCGTACAGTGTCTTGATTTCCATGCGGTCGTATATCGGAAAGATGATTGCAAAAGAACAGTTCAATCGAATTGTTTTCGGAATACTGCACCAGCGCTGCACTGAGATGAGAGTTGAAATGTTGAAATGACGACTGTTACACAAAAAATTCGTCAAAGTCCTGTCAGACAATACTTTCAAGCCCAGCACATCGTCTAGCACAATGAGTTGTGATGGCATGTTCTTTTTGTCGCCCTCCTCAAACTGTTTCTTTGCTGCATCCCGGATTTTGCGCAATGTGGGCACAAAGTCGTCTGGCTCAGTAACAAGGCACCCTGCGGGAATACACAACCGTTTTGGATTGTGTTGTTCCGGGTCGATGCTGGTTGGGTCTCGTTTTTTTTGTTTTAGAATGGGCTGAGACATTATATATGAATATTTGTCGTCAGCTAAAGCAGTGGGGTTAAACACCCAGATAGTGTCAAATTGTCCCTTGAAGAAATGGTCGAAACAGAGCAGATTTGCAATCAGCGTGCTCTTCCCACTGCCCTTTGGAGCAACGAGGGACAAGGAGAAAGGGTGTTTTGGAATGGCTGACGGTTTGTTGCTTGCATTCTGTGTGAAGCCACTGTCGATGGGCACAATCTTGTATGGATTCGACATTCTGTTACAGTTATATTCACAAAAAAGATTAGGCCCATCCAAGCGATGTGATGATGCCAGATTGTTTTGGCTGTGTGTATCGAATGGGCTTGAAGAGTCGTGGACTTTGTTTTTGATGTTGCTTGATTTTCTTCTCGACAAACCCAGGGCCACCAGACATCTTCTGTTCCTCGAATTCTGGGGCGATACCCTCCTTGTAATTCAATGCTTTGAGGATTTTCGAAAGCATTTTCTCAATATTTGCCGTGTTTACATTACCTGGTTTTTTTAATTGATTCGACAAGTCCCCCAGCATGGACTCGATTTTTGACGTGTCAACAGGGGGGCCGCCACCCCCATTCCCAATCTCACCGAGCTTTTGTTGAATTCCTTGCAGCGTTCCCGCGACGTCCTGGTTCACATTCGACTGACCTTGCAAGGCATTTTCAAGGGCCTGTTGTTGAGATGAAATCAACCCTTGTTGATTCTGGATAGCCTGGGACATGCCTTGTGCGACTTCGCCAATCAGCATTCTTTGCTGCTGGTCCAGCGCTGCAACCATCTGGTTTCGCTCAAGACGCATGCTATCCACGATTCCAGTGGCCAACTCGACAAATGTTGTGCTGTGAACCCGTTCTGCTCTCGCATATTTGCAATCAGCTGCTCGTATGCTTGGTACTGCATCACTGCACTTTGGTTGAAATTGGTTGAAATTATGTCTAACGTTTGTAAGACTTCGGGAGAATTTTGGTATTGGACCAAAATCTGCTGGCGCATGTCGATGGCCTGTTGGTAGTAATTCGATTCATATTGCTTGATATACGCATCGAGAGCAATATTCTGCGTGTTGTTTTGGTTAAACTGCTGCATGGTAAATTGGTTGAACTGCTGGAAGTTCTGAATAACGTCGACTTCCATGTCGTCATTATATTCAATCAGTTCACCAGGCGGAGTGTACAACTGGATGTCTTTGCTGCCTTCGATGAACCGTGTTTGTCCCTCGTATGTGTGAACAACGTCGTCGTTGTAAATTGACTGTGGAATTTGATGTTCTTCACCAAAAAATGTCACTGGAACAATGGCCAGTGACTGCTGAACGGTGTTTGCGCTGGGCGGGCAAATCGTTCCCACCGTCGTTCGCATTCTCGATAGTGTATTCGATTTGAAGAGGGGGTGGATATGACTGGACCATACCAGTCTGGTAATCGCCTGGTTCTACAGGTGTCATGGGAACAACCGCTGGGACGACTACTGTTGGCTCAAATTCTGATGGTGTTGAATATTCAGGTTCGTATTCGACAATTTGCATTGATTCGGGCGCTGTAGTCGTGACTTGAAGTTCAGATTCCTTTTCCTTTGCGGGCGTCGGTTCTGGAGTTGGCTCTTGAACAGGCTCACGACGAATCCCACCAGTTTCAGGTTCCCCACCGTTTGCCACCTCGGTTTTTATGAACTGTCGGATTTCACTTGGTTTGTATGCCACCTTTCTACCATCGACTTCCATATAGAACACACCCGTCTTGTTACCTTGAAAGTTGTCTTCGTAACTCAGCGGCAAATGTGTAAAATTACTCAGTTTCAAATATGGGGCCCATACAGTCAAGGCCTCCTTTGCATTCGGAAAAATAAATGTTCACACGGTACCGTTATTGTCAATAACACGCCCTTTGATTTTCTGCCCACTCCCAGCCTTCTCCAAGATTAACTTACCCTTTGTTTCATCAGCGAGGTCCAAGAACCGCTGTTCGATTGTCTTTCGCACCATGTGTTGTTTATGAAATAGCAGAGAATATAAAACACTGGTACACTTTTCTGGTACACTTTTTGAATACAGGGTACATTTTTCGAAAAATGTACCTTTTTATGTACCTTCACGACGTTTGGCATTCAATTTCTGGTAAATTCGACGACGTGCAGCTGCAGCACGTTCTTCCTCGTGGTTTGGTGTGCTATACCGTTTGAATTTCCGCTCCCTTTTCAGCAACCAGGCCTCTTTTTCATCGTCCGTTTTATCATACCACGACCAGGGCACCATGCTGCCGTTTGCCAAATGCTCGCGCCATTCGTCAAGGGTCATGTCAGGAGTGGTCACGTCCATTTTTTTGTATGATTATATTAAAATACTGGAATGAAAAATATCTTCAACACGCCAGAGACGACTTCAACGAGTGGGACAACAGTAGTCTCAAAGGAGTATGTGGACAATGCCATTGCCAGCGTGTCAAGTGGACTGGTGTTCAGTGTTGGTGATGGGTCTGGGGTGAGTGTGGCTGGCAGCACTGTTTCAGCAAATGTGGACAATATCACCCTTCAAGTGGTCGATGATAAGCTTGAAGTGAAGAGTATTGACGACTCCCGAATCTCCTCTTTGAATGGCTCGAAGCTTTCCCCATCAAGCATCACAACTGACAAGCTGGCGGATAATTCGGTGACTGATGGAAAGGTTTTGTCCTTGAATGGCTCCAAGCTCTTTGACGGTTCGATTTCCACACAGAAGCTCTCAGACGGTGCTGTGAGTAATTCTAAACTTGGAAATGGCATTTCGTTTTCAAAGTTGACTGGGATTGCAATCACGAGCGCGATGATTACAGACACCCTTGACGACACCAAGTTGAGCAGTCTGAATGGCAGCAAGCTTGTTGACGGTTCGGTTGGCACAACAAAGTTGATTGACGGCTCAATTTCAACATCAAAAATTGCAGACAATTGTGTGACCAATTCAAAAATTGGAAACGGAATTTCATTTTCTAAGCTGACTGGGATTGCAATCACAAACAGCATGTTTGGTGAGCCTGTCAGTGATGCGAATATTGCATCTGTATCCTCGACAAAGTTGCTTGGGGTAATCCCACAATCGAATCTTGGGTTGAACAACGCGTTTGCGTTTTCAAATACAACCGATACGACGTCTTCCACGACCGGGGCACTCACTGTGTCAGGTGGGATGGGGGTTTTGAAAAGTGTGTATGTCGGTGGGAATGTTGTGGTCGCTGGAAATGTGAGCGGCTCATCAGCATCAGCATCAAATCACTTCCCGACGTTGTCTCAGGTCAATGGGCTCATTGCTACGGCTACAAGCACAGCAGGGTCAGTCTCAAGCGTCACAAACACGACTGAGAGCACAAGCAGCGCGACAGGCGCGTTCACAGTGGCTGGTGGAATGGGGGTTTCGAAAAGTGTCTATGTTGGCGGACAGGTTCGAATTTCGGACACCACTCCTACAACGAGCTCAACAACGGGTTCACTCACTGTGGCTGGTGGAATCGGCGCAAACTGGCTCACTACAACTGGCGCCTACATTTTCAACTCTGGAAACGCTGGATTGGACCTTCGATGCAATTCCGGGTCTGGCTCAAATGGTGTTTCGTATATTGATTTAACGTGTTTAAACGGAACCAAGCTGTGTAATTTCGCCTTCAATAGGTCGCTCGGGTATGGTGAGCTTGCGACAGTCAATTCAAACAGCATTCAGATTTGCAACGGTGGCAATCTGTCAGTGGGAGCTGCTCCAAGTGGGAGTGAACGGTTGCAAGTCAATGGTGCAATTCGAGGGTCATATATGACAATGTCGGCTCGCGCCCCATCAACCAAATGCACATGGACATACAACATTTCCACAACACAGCAGGCCACAAATGACGCTACTCCATTTAACGTGACTGATTTTGTTCAAAGTGCGATTTCAGGGAGTGCGTGGGCTTCACCAAGTTATGGAGTGCTGACAGTGCCATATGGCGGTATGTATGCTGTCCATGTCTCATTGAGTGTTGTTCCAAGCGGCTCAAGCACGCCATATGTGTTTTCGGTTTTGGATAGTGCATCGCGCGGTTCGCTGGATTTGGTGTGGGAGCACAGCGGGACAATCCCATCAACAACATTGAAATCGCGTTTTGTTTTGGTCGGCTACATGGCAACATCACAGACCATCTCATTCAGCGTGTCAGGATGTGGGGCTCCAAACACGTCGAATGTGAGCTGCACCGTCGTATTGCAAAAGCTTTGAACGAATCAATTGTATAAACCATTCACTCGAACCCAAATCGAACAGGGACACGTCGAATCCTAGTTGACTTTTCTCTCAGTGGTGGAGGACCACGAATGGTTTCAGATGGTGGACGAACAGAACGAATGGTTTCAGACGGTGAACTAATGGGTGGGTCTTCCACGGTCTCAATGCGCTGCAGGTATGATTGGCTGAAAAATCCACTTTTCCCATCTAGTTTATACGAGGTCGCAGAGACAGTCCCAGTTCCTCCCTTTCGAACTTGTGATATTGTGTAAATCTCAGACGACCATGCAGGCTTATTTTTCCCTTCAAGGCTCGTTTTCCAGACATGTCGAAGTCGAACGCGGTCACCAACTTTGAAAAGCACTCCTGTGTCTTGCTTTGGGATTCGACGTTCTGCATTCACCCTTTCAAAATGGCTTGAAATGTCACTTTCTGACATTTTCAAAAATTCGTTTGGTGATTTTTTCGTGGCTTCTGATTTTGAAGCATTGATGTTGTCCTGGATTGTCTTCAAATGCTGTGGCCAGTTTTTGTTTCCCTCGACGCTCATCCACGCATTCAGCATTTTGCGAATTGTACCATTCATCCTCTCGACAACCGATTGTGATTGTGGGATGCCGGGCCTGCCTTTAACATGCGTGATTTGATGGTCTTGCAAGAGCCTGTTGAATTCACTTCCATTGTCGAATTGGACAGTGGTTGGCCGAATAAACGGGTTTTCCTTCATAATCCCATTCCAAATCTTTCTCAAAGACTCCATCTCCTTTTTTTCACTGGTTTCAAAATGACAAACTTGGTTGCAATATCTATGCATGTCAAAATGTAATTGAATCGAGCATACGACCGACTCTGCATATCAAGAAGGTCAACTTGCCAGTTCTTGAATGGTTTTACTGAGTGTGTGCTCCGAATGTCAGTTCTTGGCTGTGGACGCATGTACTGCTGGTACACTGATTGAGAACGGAGCCACTTTTCCACCTGAAGCCTGTAGATGCGCCCGGGCGGGGATGAATCCCTGACTGCATCAAAGAACCGTTTCACTCCTGTCCCAACCCACCCTTTATTGTAGTACAGGTCGCTGAGCCACTGGCTTTGCTCTGGCGTCAATGGGGCTTCTTTTGCGTACATATTCAATTAATAACAACAAAAGAAAATTTACATTTGAATACTCACCCAATCCTTGGTGTGAATGACATTGCATGGAATACGATTCAAAATGCAAGTCCGAATAATGCCTCGCGTTTGGTCGAGAAATTGTGGCAACTGAGCACTAGCTGTTGGGCCTGTGTGCTGGGTAACCGTCGCTTTCTGGCCATCGAATGTCAACGCAAAAGTGGACTTTTGCTCGAGCATCAGCAGTGCAAGTTGCAATAGCTGGCTTGACACTTGGACCTCGTCAGGGACAGTCTCAATTTCCACGTCAAGCGACACGTCCATTGAATCGTCATCGACTGGTTCGGGAACTTGGTTGCTGCTGGATGCGACCGCGTGAACATAATGCCCGAGCGCTGTGGTTGGAGCGTGGTGCATCTTGAGCGAATTTTGAATAAACTCATCAGCACTGGTTGCTGTTGCTGCATTGTGACTGGCATGAACGTGTCGAGCCTTGTTGACATTCAAATTCAGCCCCATGTACTTGTATCCACGTTTGATTGCTTGTGAAAAGCTGTTTTTACGGCGCTCAGTTGATGTGTTGTCAGGCGAAATCTGGAACATGAACGTGTGCCCCTGCTCTTGCCCTCGAGCACACATTTTCAGAAGCTCTTGATGAAGAATGGCATGAATGGGGTATGTCTTGTTGTTGTAGCTGCTATCCGCGACCTTGCCAGTTGGTTTTGGAACGACAATGGCAGGCTCATTGCGAGAGACAAAGGGCAAAGTCTCGTGCGTTTCTGCATTGACAATCATGCACGGGTCGGTTCGGACGCCCATGTATCCGTGCAGAATCGCGGCAATGGTCGTAATCTTGGAACGGCTCTTATTTTCTGCCAACTCGGATGAGAATTTGTCGAGAACTTCCTTGACTTCAGGCAATGTGTGTGGGAGCTCCTGTTGCTTGTTCTTCTCGGCACTCATCTTATTCAAGGTCTCCTTGAAAATAAGATATTCGCGCGTGTGTTCAGTGAGCTCAGGGACCCCATTCTGAGCCAAATACCCGACCCAAACCGCCATGTACTTGGCATTTCCGAACTTGTGCGATTCCAATTTCTGTAGCTTCTGTTTGGTTTCTCCAACATTGAAAACGTCGACGCTTTCGTCTGTCATGAACTTGAAGAGGCGATTGTATCCATCCAGCTTTGCAGTGTCGTTCTTTTTCTTCTCGAGAAAAGCGTCCCAGTGCTGGTTGATGAGCTCTTGGCAGGTAGGGGTCGACATTGTTTGATGAGTGTCACTTTACTGAGGGGATGAGAGAATATTTCTAGAAAAACGCATCATCGATTTACTTGCAGCCAAAGCATCGCGTATATTCACCTTTGATGTATCGCCCGCACGCACATTGTCTTGTTGCGCCTGATTGTTTGAGATGGCAATTGTAGCACACTTTGTGATTGGGGTTGAAGACGAGCTTTGTGCAGGCATTTCCCGTGCAGCGTTTTGCTTGCTGAATACATGACAAACATGTGGCATATTTTGTGGTATTGGGTTTTGCACATTTCACACACTTTTTCGATGGTGGCACTTCAGAATATGGCGGTGGTGGGGTACTTGGGATTTCTGGGGTGGGAAGAGGTGGTGATTTCACAATTTGCATTTTTTGCAAAGGGCACCCATCCTCTTTTCGGTGTCGCTTTCCACATGGGGCACAATCAAATGTTTTCCGGTTGCGTTGCTTGATTTCAGCATTGATTTGGTCCCCCATGGCTGCATCAATTCGTTCAATGCACTTGGACCCGATTCCCACGTTCGTGTTTTCGTCCCCAATAATCCAGACCTCACTGACATGGATTCCACAAATGCATGTGAGGGGCTCGTCAGCATTCGATTTCTCGACATGGCCAATGCGTTTGAATCCTTCAAGCAAAGTCCGAAGTTTGGCTCCCTCTTCAATTTCGTGCAATGGCATTTGAAGTAATTCTGAAAGTCGAATATGGATTCGCTGCACTGACAATTTTGGGTTTTGGTTTCCTGGTTTTGCACACCAGTAGTTGCATGCTGGAGTGGACTTGATGTGAATGTCGTTCATCCTAGTGTATTACCAACTAGTGGTTCACAGGACTTAATTTGCAAAACGAAAAAACACACGGGGGTCTGAACGCTAAACGCAAACGCATAAGTAGGGACGACTCCCCAGCTTTTTTTTTCTAGGTAACACCTAAAGATGAACGTCTTCAAAGTCAAGACCCGCTACCATGGCCTCCAGTGGTTTTCAGGAAAGAAGAGCACGAAAAATTCAGAAGATGGGCCCCAGGCACATGTTCTCAGAAATCTGCCCGATGACCACATCCCCATTGTCAAGATAATCAACAAAGGAGTTGGACAAGACTGGAATGCATATTCGAGTACTACTCCTGAGCATTTGCTCAGGTTGCTGAAACGGAACCACAATCTGTTTGAACTCCTTGTCCCCTCGCGATTGTTCAAAGTGTATTTTGACGTTGATGACAAGCTGGGATTGCTTCAACTCGAAGACGTCAAGGCGTGTATTCTTCGACAGTTCCCAGATGCAAACATGCAGATTTGTGGATACGAGACCGAAACCAAGCACTCGTATCACATCACGCTGTCAAACTACACCTTTCAATTTGCCGACATTTGGAAGCTCAAGAATTTCGCAGAGGAAAACATGCAGGACCTTGGGTTTGATGCGTCGGTCTACTTGAGCAATCGCCTGATGAAGTGCATCAACCAGTCGAAGCCACGTGCAGATGCCGGCATTTACATTGAAGGCTCAAAGGAGTTGTCAAAGCATCTGATTCAGTACGATTTTGACGAAGAGTGCATTGACATCAACACGTTGACGTTTCCAAAGCCAGTCAAGCCCAAGGGCGCAAAGTCCAAGACTCCCGATTTTGTCGCAGACTTTCAAGTGCTCAACCCCAGGAAGCGGGACCTCGATTTTTTCTTTTATGACGCAATGCCGTTGGAAATCCTCAACAACATTCCGCTCGATGGAAACGAGAACCGGCTATCTCACAGTGTGATTTGGCGAGTCATGGTCTGGGCAAACAAGCAGGGAATCACCTTTGACGATTTCATGACGTGGAACAGTCAAAAGAGCAAGTCGGATGAGCCACACTCTGCACGAGTCGCCCGTTACTGGGGGTACTGGAAGGACCTTGAAAATTCGCCTTACAATATCACGACCCGTTTCATTGAGGCTATCTATGCGAAATTCTGGCCATCCGCACTCAAATCAAAGGCCTTGCGCAAATTTCGCGCGTCAACTCGTGTGAAAGCAACCAAGACTGTTCCTCAGCAGTATTTGCAGGGGGCTGACATTGACGGGACCAAGAAATTCAACGTGCTGGCCACTGGGATGGGGTCAAACAAGACTGGGGCAGTTGCCGAATTCATCGAGGCCCACCCTGATGCGCGCGTTCTCTGGATTACCCCCCGCATCACGCTTGCATACAACACCCAAGGTCGACTTGTCCATTTCCAGCACTACAAAACAGTCAAGGACAAGTCCACACTGGACACGTTCCAGCATCTGATTTGCTCGCCATGCTCTCTGCACTACCTCAACAAGCCATACGACTACATTGTCATTGACGAAAGCGAGACTGTCTTGCAAATGTATTTGACGGACAAGCTTCATGTGACAAAGCGGCAAAACAATTTTGCTGGCAATCTCCTTGCAATCAAGAGAATGATTACCGAATCCAAGCTGTGCATTTTCATGGATGCATTCATCACACAACTCACCATGGAATTCATTTCAGCGGTCTACAAGCCGACGAAAATCAACGAGCATCTTGCTGGTCACGTCAATGTGGTTCGCAACACACTACCCGAGGATTTCCAACCCAGGGTCATGTCAAAGCTGACGGGTCGGCATGTAAATGGCGAGGCTGTTAGTGACGAAACGTTTTTCAAGATGAATATCCTGAACGACCTGTCACAAGGAAAGAAGCTGTATGTCTTTATTCCGCGCAAGGTTGACAACAAGGGGATTTGGTCTGTGCAGTCGTTTGGCGAGTATCTTGCACGCCAGTTTGATTGGACAATTGGAAAGCAAATCAAGGTCTACCATGGCGACCGACCCCAGCACGAACTCAAGGAACTCATTGACCCGGACAGTGTGTGGGCCAGTGATGAAGTTCGAGTTGTTGTCGCCAACACAAAACTCACGGTTGGGGTCAACTTCTCACTGCGCAACGTGTTTGACAAGGTCTACGCTCGATACGAAGATTGGGTGGCGCCTCGTGACTTTTTCCAAGCCATTTACCGAATTCGCCACCCCAAGGACAATGAAATCGTGTACATGTCGACACAGGGTCAGAAAAATGGACTGACGACTCGACTCAAGCCAATCGACATTAGTGAAGTCCGAGAAATGCACAGTGCAATCATCAAGAATGCACAGCTAGAAATGGACATGAATGAGAGCGCCTCGAGTGCCAGCGTTTTTGAAGTCTTTCGAAAAATGGCTTGCATCAACATTCGAGCTGGTCCCGACTACTTTTATGACCTGAATCCTGGTCTCAAGGCGGTCGAGGAATGTGGCGCGCTCACGTGTCTCTGGAAAAACATTGACGAAGTCGAGGAAGAGGTGTTGGAGCACCACTTCAACACGGACGACGATGAACCTTCATGGGAAACATGGCTTGGAATTCGCAAGTTCATGTTCAAGGGTCATTATGGCAAGTACCTTGGGGAAGACGACATGGCTGCACTGTGGAACTATCGAGGCAAGGATTTCTTTGACCAGTGCTCCAAATTTTACAAGTCTGACAAGAACCATGTGTTGCACAAGGTCATTGCTCACAACGCCATCAAGATTGGAGAAGACGAGGATTTTCCTGTCACTGCTCACGTCCCTGAACATTTGCGCTTGGCCTTGTCGAGTGATTTCAAGCAGGTGGCTTTGCTCAAGTCACTCAATGCAACGACCATCATGAAGATGTTCAACGTGTACTTTGGCAAGCGGGTCCTGGAGCAGGATTCGAATAAGCACCGAGTCTGGATTGAGCGCAAGCCATACCCGAACATCAAGTGGACAGATGAAGGTGCTGACCTGTTTCGCCTGTACCATCTTTACACCACTGGCATTGAGGAAGAAAAGCAAGGAAAGACCGCGTTTGTTTTGGAGTTGTCAGAGGAAGAGGACGAAGAGTAATCCCCTTGTTTGTTTTCATTGAATTTCCTGTAAAAAATACACCGAATCCTTTCCCACGACGGCCATCTCTCCACTCCGCAGCGCTGCGTGGAGCCTCATGGCCCCCACAACGACAAAATCCCACGATTCGTTTTGCAACACGTTTGGGTGCCCCCCCTACTCTGACCCCCCAACACAGAACAAAATTCCCTAGTTGTAACAAAAACGGACAGAGAATATCTATACTCTACCCCCAAATTTGTTACAACTAGGCGATTTTCAAAGAACGGGTCCCCGCGGCCAATTCGAAAATGCCTTGTCAGAGCAACGAACAACTCAGTTGAGCACTCAGACGCCTAATTTACAGTGAAAACTGCTCTGAACACACACTCGAGGCAAAGCAACAAACAACCCAGATTAGGCGTCTGACGCTTCAAGATTATCGTTAACCACCTCGCCTATAAGACCTGGGGGCCCCCCAGCACCCGAATGCCCCTTTGCCAGTGTAATTCTGGACACCCACACCCACTCCCAAAGGGCCTTTCTCTGAGTACTCTCCAGGAAAACCGATTGTCCCCCCTTAAAAGGAGATGGCTGGGTGCACAGTACACTGGCCCCTTATTATATTATTCCCTCGCCCCATGTCCTTGGTGGCTGTGCTGGATGCGCATCTGGTGCAGTTGTCGAGGCGTGGGTTTGGGTCATGGCAAGGCTTCAAGGGTCGCAACCTTGGGTTTTGCTGTGGCCCCTCCCTTTTGTCGGTCGAGCCAGGAGTAAGTGGCAGGAGTAAGTGGCAGGAGTAAGTGGCAGGAGAACCCCCCTTCCTCAACCGCTCTTGTGCAGCTGCTCCCTTGATGTGCCTGGCCAGCCATCGAGGTTGATGCGCGCCTTGAGCGGTTCCCCTCCCAATCCTTACTATCTTTATGTGAATTGAATGCGCCCAGCTGGGCCGGGGAGACTATGGTTTTGCAACATGTTTGGGTGCCCCCATACTCTGACCCCCCAACACAGAACAAAATTCCCTAGTTGTAACAAAAACGGACAGAGAATATCTATACTCTAACCCCAAATTTGTTACAACTAGGCGATTTTCAAAGAACGGGTCCCTGTGACCAATGGGCTCTCGAACGTTTCCCCGAACTGCTCCTTGCTATTTTCACCGAAATAATCTCCAAGTCCCCAGCTCGCCGGTCGGGGTGGCCAACAGCCGTCAGTGTCGTGTTCCCGGATTAGGTTATGGAGGACTGTCGTCGTGACACTGTCGTCGGGAGGCTCCTGGACTGACCCGGGTCACGCTACCCACCTGTGGGGGCGGGCGGGGCTGTCGCCCCTGGGCGCGGGCACTTCCTGGCATGGCTGACAGTGTAGCTACGACAGTTGACCCGGGTCACGCTACCACCTGCGGGGGCGGGCGGGGCTGTCGCCCCTGGGCGCGGGCACTTCCTGGCATGGCTGACG
>GG745345.1:36992-48813 GCA_000151295.1 Allomyces macrogynus ATCC 38327 | reverse complement strand
CGTGCTTGGGTCGCGAGGACGGCGCAGCGATCATGGCGAGAATGGAGGCTTGCATGGCCTCGTCCTCGGGCGAGAGCACGACGGCCTTGGGCTTGAGCAGGTGCAGCGGCGAGTAGGATTTGCGGCGGAGGTAGGGCGACGTGGCGCGCGGCTTGGAGCGAGCGACCGAGGCCTGCGTGGCCTTGATGACGCGGTCGACGCCCTTTTGCTGGTCGTGGATCGTGCGGCGGCGCGTCGTGGGCTAGTGGGGGAGCTGCGTGTGAGCAGATGCGGGTATTTGGTGCAGGATAGCCCGAGGAGGGTAGTCGGATACGGCACGCTCATGCCCGCGTAGGGGTCATCGAGCGACGCGGAAATGCTATTCGCAGATGCGACAGGATCATGGTGCGCGCCTTGGTGGTAATGGCTGCTCATTTCTGTCAGAGCTGGGAGAGTCTGGAAAGGGTCGGTCAGGAATGCAGGGAGCGGTGTCGGTTCAGCGCGAGCAAGTGGGTCAAAAACTGGGTGCGTTGATCAGTTTGGCAGCGAGAGGAGCGATGCGTGCGGTCCGGAAGTGATTGAAGCGCACGTGGATGAGATGGCCCTGGCACGCCTGGGAGTGGCGCTGCGCGACGCGACTTTGCGCCTTGGGAAAGAAAAGCAAAAGCTGGCCAGCGCCTTCGGTCCGTGCCTCCACAGTGCCTTCGTCGTGCCCGCCCAGGCCGCCCTTCACCGACCGCTTCTCCCACACGCCTCTAGCACCTCCAACAAACACATCCACGAACGGGAACCGCGCGCCGCTGCTGCCGACTATCGCCGCCGCCTTGGGAAACCCGCGCTCGCCGTCGACGAGCGATACCACGGCACTCCACCAGCCTGCAACCGCGCCCGACTGCGCCAGCGACAAACTGCCTGCTACTCCACTCTTCCACGGGCCTCTCGACCCTCAAGTACCTCGCCTCCCCCACCACCCACCAAGCTACCATGTCGCTTGCGCCGCGCACCATGTCCGAGCCCGCGCCCGTCCTCCGCGGCCGCTCGCCGGTCCCGCCCAGCGAACCGGTCGTGCACGTGCGCCGCCAGCCCAACGCGCCCGTCAATGGCAACGACTCGCTGCAGGTCCGTCTCGCTTGTCGCGTCGCCCTGTTCGCTTTTTCCCGCGCCACGGTGCCGACAGGCCCGTGCTGCATGCTTTTCAGCGCTCGCGTCGAACGCGCGCTCTTGTCGCCCTTGGCCGTCCTTCTGCGCGTGCGCGCGCCACCCGCAACCCAATCACCATGTTGACCCTCTCTTGGCCCTCGCCCACGGCACGACATGTTGCAATAGATCACGAGCATCTACGGCTTTGGTACGCCCGCGCCCGACTACCTCCTGCGCGACCACGCGTCCGAGGTCATTGGCACGCCCACGCGCAAGTTTGGCGCGCGCGCCTCGCAGCGGTCGTCCCGGTCTCCAACCCGATTGAAATGGGATGAGAACGCGCCGCGCACCGTGACTTCGTCGGTCACGGGCACGTCGCGCCGTCGTACGGCTTCCGTGCCGCGGTCCGTTGTGTTTGACGCGGCGGCACCAGCCGCCGAGGGCACGGCCTCGCCCAAGAAGCGCGGGACTTACTCGCACGTTCCCGGTGGTCGCCCGTACTCGTTCATTCCGGACCCGACCGTCCAGGACCCGCTGACGGTCCGTGCCAAGAAGAGCGCCGAGAGTGGCGAAGTGCGCTACATTGGCGGCGATGCTCGTCGGCTCAAGCGTACCCCGCAGCACCGCGAGAGTCACGACGACTTGCTCAAGTGGAACGAGGAGTGAAACTCGGCGTGATGGTCGTCGACTGTTGCTCGTCGTCGCTTGCTCCAAGCTTTCGAATCCACCGCTTTTTTGCTCTACCCTCCCCACCGACTGAATCAAGCTTTTCTTTTGCCGTTGCGGTGACGTTTTGATTTTTCATTTCTGCTTGCCACGTCCGCGTGAGGGTACCCTCGAGCCACCGATGCCTTTTTGCTTCCTTTTGTACATGACTGGCTCGATCTGCGTTGCCCTTGGTTCGTTGTTGTTGTTGTTTTGTAGAGACGGGAATGTAACCACGATAGCCCCTTGCAAAGGGTATTTGGATGCGTTCGTTCTGTCTTGAAGTCATTTTGCTTGCACACCACCCCGAACGGTGACAGCAGCGACAGGTGGGTCGCTTGGCCTCTCTCAAAGACAACCAGCAAGGTCATTCACAACCCAATCTATTCACAAACGCATCAATGCACACGCCGGAACCCGTCGACCCCCGGTTCGCGAAGTTTGGACGTCCGTTCCTCGCGCCGCCTCTTGCGCTCGCGTTCTTCCTCCATGATGCGTTCGAGTGCCGACCGTTCAGTTGGTCGCGGTGGTGGTGGCGGTGCGGAAGTCGACGTGGTCGAGGAAGAAGATGCGGCCGACGACGGCATCGAAGACATCATGGCGGCAAGACCGCGCTTCTTGGCCGTTGGCGCAGAGGAGGTGGTGATCGGTGCGACCGGTTTCTTGAGCCCGGGGTTGAGCTTGATCGGCTGCGACGACTTGACAAACCCGGTCGAAGTCGAGGAGGAGGGCGGTGGTGGTGGTGCCGGTGCGGACGCATCGGACGGGGTTACCAATTGCTCGCGAGAGTCGGGATCCAGCATGACGTTGGCCTCCGATGCGTCCTTCTCCTCCTTCTCCACCCCCTCGTCGCTCGCGACACCTGCACAGTCATTCCCCGTCGCCGTCGCCGCCGCCGCGGCCCGCGCTTTCGCCTCGCGCTCCTCGGTCAGCACCCTTGCGCGCTCCATTTGCGCCTCGAGCCACTCGCGCTCATCGGTCTCGGCGTCCTTTTGCGCGCGGTCTTTCCGTTCCGCGTCGGCCATGGCTTCAACGCCTCGGGCGACCGGTCAATGTAGGTCAGGTACCACCCGCGCTCCGACTCTTCCAATTTACAGTCGCCGTTGCGCCCGAGGTACTTGCAGAATTGCGCGAGCGTCGACCAGCACGTCGCGTTCATGTGCATATGGTGCCGGTCGGAAATGTACTCTTGGTAGGCGGCGTTGGCCAGGACTCTGCTCTGCGCGAGCCGCATCTGGTATGGAGGACGGACGGAGTCGCGGTGAAATGGGTGGATGCCGCGAGCGGGAGCAAGACGGGAGGCAAGACGCGTACCGCGTGCGCAGCGTGTCGATGAACGTACGCTTGAATTCCATGGCGTTATCGGTCAAGACCTGCGATGCGTTCTCGGAGAAGAGCAGCATCTGCCACTGATGCGACTCGGAGTTGATGTGGCATTTGAACCCGTTTTCGTCGCGGCATTGCGATGAGCGACGACGACGATCGATTACGCGTCAATTCGAGCTCGGATTGATGTGTTTTGCGCTGGTGCAGGACGGGGGCTCAACCTTTTGGCACATTTGGCAGTACCAGTGCAACTATTGCAGGCCCTTGGCCTTGATGCGGATGCCAATGGCCTTGGCCGTAAAAAAGCTGTCCTTGCCCATGGTGCCGAGCGTGTGCTGAACAAGTTGCGGGGAGTTGCTGGTTGATGAGAGAGGTGCAGCGGCTGGGGGCTTGAGCGACGTTGACGAGGACGGTGACGATGACGGCACTGACGGCTAAAGCGACTCGGTTCAGCTGCACCTCACGTTGAAGTGAAATGGCGACGCGCCAGCTCTCGCTCAACGCTCCGGCTCGCAGGCCAATCGCTTACAATGGCAAAGGTTATAATGCAGGCACAAGCAAGCGCTTGGCAGGGAAGCTCATTGGTTCGCGAACGAGCTCCAGCGTTCGTTTTTTCACAAAACAGAGCGCATTGTTTTCTCGTTTTCCATCCAAAACGCAATGGCAATACAATACCCGACCTAATGCCTCCTCCAAACAAGCCAAAAAACAATTTGGGACGTGCAGGTGTTTGGATATCCTTCTACATGGTCGTGGACGCGACCGCTGCTGCTGGAATCTCGACCGGGCCCTTCTTGGTCGGGGACGCGGGCGGCGACGGCCACTTACTCGCGGCCGCATCTGTCGGTTGTTCTGCCGACGCCTCGAGCGACGCCCGGCGCGCGCGACGGCGGCGCGGCGATCCGGACCCGGACCGCGACTGCGCGGGGGACGCCGGCAAGTTGTTCAGGTCGAGGTTCAGTTGCGGGACTGTGGTCCCGTCGTTCAGAAAAGACGCCGGTTCTGACGCCTTCTTGCTGGCAGCAGCGGTACTGCTCGGGGCCTTTTTCGGGGCTGCGATCGAGGCGACGGCAATCGCGGTGAGCACGCAGATATGCCCGAGGAAGTAGTTGGCCTTCCAAATGGCGATCGAGTCAGCGAGCGACAGGACCATGAACGGCGCGACAACGTAGTTGAGAATCCCCTGCGACATGACCCAGCCGGCAAACGTGTAGGCCACGTAGAGCGGCGTCGACTTGGTCGCGAGCACGCGCGCGCGGAAAGCACGGCGCAATCCACGCGCAGCGGTCGTGATGAGTGCGCCCGACGCAAACGTCAAATAGTACCCCGGGTAGAACCCGTGCCAGAACGCCGACGTCGTGTAGGTGACCATGGTCGTCAGGAACGTCGGGCGCGTGCCCGGCGGCGTCAACCGCAGATAGACGCACTCCTTGAGCCACGTCGACGTGCCCATGTTCCAGTTGTCGATGATACCCTTGAAACTCGACGCCGTCTCGAGCGCCCAGATGCGCACGTTCGTGACCTGGTTCCACTGCGCGTGGCCCTGCGCGTCAGTGCCGTTGAATCCGAGCCCAGCGACAATGCAGGCTCCTTCAGCGAGCTTCCAAATCGCATAGTACTGCGTGCGCGCCGCAAATCCGGAAATTTGCAGTCGCGCGAATCGCGAGGCCAGGACAGCGATCGTGATGGGACCATCGAGGTAGGCGGGCGTCGACAAGCGCGAGAAGGCGAACCGGTCAGCGAGCAGCACGGTCAGGGCCATGAACAGTGCCGAGGTGGCGACGCACTGCAGCATGGCGAGCCACGGGTGCGGAGGGCGAATGCGCACTTGCGCGCCGGGCGTCTCCTTCTTCTTGGCCAGGGCGGCCTGGTTGATGGGTGTGTCGAGGTAGGCGTCGCCTGTGATGAACCGCTGGAACGAGCGCAGATCAAAAGCCGGGCCGACAAACAGGCCACCAAAGTAGAAGATGTATGCCAAAAACTCGAGCGGGGTCGGGAGGGGTACGGCCATGGCACGCTGCCGAGGTGTCAGCGGCGCCGTCGGGTTCTTGGCGAGCACCGAATGGTCATAGACCGACCAGGCGAGCGCCGTGAGCTTGAGCACCATGACCATTTGCGGGGCCGTGTGGTCAAACTTGTAGGATGCGTAGTCAGCCCACTGGCGCGCGAGGTGCGAGTAGGACATGTGCAGCATCGCCGCGGCCCATACGGTCCACACCCAGGTCTTGCCGAGGTTGAGCGTCGCGCCGATGGCCATGATGCCGTACATGGCGAGCGCGCCGGCGAGCAGGTGGATCCAGTCGTGCGGGTCCGGGAAGCAAAATGCCGTCAGGACGGTCGCGACGACGACAATGTAAATGTACTTGAGCGTCGTGGCCCATGCTGGTGCGGGCGAGAGCGAGCCATCGGGCCGGACGGTGCGCCTTGGGTGCAGGACCAGAAGCGGGATCGACAGCGGGTAGGTCCCGAGCAGCGCGAGCAGGCAGCGCACCTTGTCGTCGGGCAAGTGCGCGGCGGCCGAGACGGCGGCCACGAGCGAGTCGCCGAGCGGCATGGTCAAAGTCTAGATCGGTGCGAAGTGCGTACAGGCGAGAGCCGGCGGTCAGGGATCAGATCAGCGTTGAATCCGGCAAATACTGGCTGGCAGAGCCGAAGGACGCCACCAAACCGCAGTTCTCTTGGCATGATCGGGGCTCACGACGACGCACCAGTCTCTCGGAGAGTGGCGTGACAAGGACAGGGCGATGGCTTCAGGACAATTGCCGGGTGCAGACCGTGCAGTCGCAGAATCGGCTCGACGAGTTGGAACAGGAGGAACGCAGCGGTTGGAGAGAGAGGAGCGCTGGTGCCGTTTTGTTGCAGCCTTGTCGTCGTCGTCGTTATTGTCGTCCGCGGCACGGGAGCCGAGTTGTCGAGCCGGGGCAGGAGAAGAGAATCCGTGTTCACCGGGGTCGATCCTTGCTGGTGTCGGCCGGCCGGTTGTTGTTGGACGGGGATTTTCCTCGTTTCAATCGCTCCAAGGCAAGTTTCCCGATCTTTTGCTGGTGCCCGCCGGGCGCGTTGCGGCGCGGCTGGCGTTCGTCGTCTTGTTTTCCGTGTTGTTGGTGGTTTGGGTGCGGGAGAGGCAAGGGGATGGTGGTGGTGGTCGATGGTGGGGGAAGTCGTTGGGTCTTTGGGGCCCACAGCGAGACGGGCCAGCCGGGTCCGAACGAGCCGATGTCTCCAACTGCATGCTGACGTGGATCCGTGCCGCGGCTGGGTTGCCGCTGATGTCACGGCGTCGGGTCCGCTGTGGCGCAGCACGGCAAGAGAGGACAGGTCCGGCTCCTCACTGGAAATCGAGGCACGCTTTTGGACCGCTTTTGGCTCTAATTTCCAAGCGGTTTCCGTGCGATCTCGCGACGCGATCAGGCCTGACCACGTCATTGCTCGAGGTGGTTGGTCGACCAACCATCCACCAGCGAACCGTCAACAAACGGCGCCGGTCCTTCTCTCGACACCGACCCTTGCCATTGTCAACGACACCGACAGCACGACGATTCGTGACACCGACCCGCTGCAACCGGCACCACCATGAGTTCGACCGCACCGGCACCAGCAACGGCTCCCACTGCGCAACACGGCGCTGCCCCTGGCAAACGCATTCGCGTCAACTTCATGAACATTCGGTCCTCGTCTGCGTCTGCCAGCAGCAGCAATTACCGCCCGGGGTTCAAGGAACTGACGCGACGCACGGCGCGGCATTAACAGCGAATGTGCCGACATGCTGTCCTTCAACCCGAAATTGTCGATTCAGTTCGTATCTCCAGTCGCTGCCACGCCAGTCACCAAACGACAATGGCAAATTAACGTCCGTGCGGTCGAACCCCGACAGGGACAATCTCAACTGCAAAGTCCGCGTACGTGCCAGCATTCGAGCGTCAGTCGACTGCTGCGCACAAGCATGGTCTTGACGTGCTCGAAAATGATCATCCAGGACAAGCTCAATGAGATCCCGAACCTGCACCGTGTCATCTCCATGGTACGCGCGCTCGTTCCGCTTCACCAAGTCGCGCTGCTTGGACCAATGCAGGCCAGGGCTCTTTTCGGGCCGCCAGTGTGCACGACCAGACTGATTGCTCTTGTGATTGCGTTTAGAACTACACGGACACGTCGTCGATGCTGAAAAAGTACGCGAGCGGTTTTCCATCAGTGCATCCCTTCTCTGTTCGGTTCTGACGCTGTTCTCGTCTCGCCGGTTCACCCCATGTATAGGAGTATGAGCAATTCCTGACTGGCTGGCGCGCTTGACTGCGGCTCCCCATACCGTGCCTGACTTGCCCCCTCCACTCCCCGTTCCACACCAGACTGCGCGCTGTGCACCGTGTGGTACGAAACCATGGAGGACCTTGCCGCGCAGAATCCGCCGCCGCAATGACCTGCTGTACAGTGTCCCTGCCGTCCCGCTGCCGAACTCCGTGCGAGCGTGGGTCGCAGGTGGCGGGCAAGTCGTCGAAGATTGATGTTGACGCGAAGACCATAATAAACCAGAACTTCTAGTGCTGCTTTCGTCCTGGTTTCGTGCAGCACGACCGCGACGGCGGCCCTGACACTGACATCATGGTGCGTGCGGCGACGTTTCGCCGCGCGGGACGGCGAGGCGACGGGTCCAAACCCGGCCGTTGCTGCCGTTGCTCAAGTCGCGACACTCGTTTTCTGATCTTTCTCCCTCTCGACATCTCTCGACGACCCGGCTCACCACACTAGCCCACAGCAGCTCACAGCACCCCCGCCGCGCCGACCGCATCAACTGTCCGCTGTGGCCTCGAGGAACGGCAACACTCCCCGCATTCCGTTCGCGCGCGCTCGCGCTCGCACCTGCCGTCAATCGCTTGACCGCGCACTGACCCGCCAGCAATGACCACGCCGCCCTCGGCCACCGGTCCGGCGCTGCTCTCGGCCGACGAGCAGCGCCGGCTCTCCGAGTTTCTCGCGCACATGCACGACCCGACCGCGGCCCCTGCGCCCGCTGCGCCGCCTATGCACGCCGAGCATCTTGCGCACCCGCTGTTTCTGACTGACTCGACGGCCGCGGCGCCCGCGTCGATCGTGCCCGGGCTACCGCTGATGGCACCGCTTCCGCCGCCGCCACCACCCGCTGTTGCCGAGCCGGCGGGCAACAAGCGCCGCAGTACCACCGATGCCGCGTCCGCATCACGCGTCGGCAAGGAAAAGCGTGCGCGCACCGCGTCGGCACCGTCGGGTCCGTCCACCGATGCTGCGGCGCCCAAGAAAAGTACCAAGCGCGCGGCACCGAAACGCGCGCGCGCAGTCTCGGCAACAACGGCCGACGCAATGGATGCATCAGCGGCCGGCGAAACTGACGGGGACGCGTCAGGGTCAGCGGCCACGGCCTCGGGCCGCAAGTCGAACCGCGTCCTACTCACCGACGAAGTCAAGAAGCGCAACCACATTGCGTCCGAGCAAAAGCGCCGGCAAAACATCCGCCACGGGTTTGATTTGCTCATGCGGCTCGTGCCCGGGCTCGCGGCGCTCCCGCGGTCCGAGTCGGTCATTCTGCACCGCACGACGGCCTACTTGCAGCAACTCCTCGACGATCACGCGCGTCTCAAGCGCCGTGCGATCGAACTGCAGGTCGCGCTGGGCGAGTTGCCGCCGGAGACGCTCGCAACGGCAAGACCGGACGAGGTTTCGGAAGACGACGAGCCCGTGACCGTGCCCGTGATCGTGCCGCTCGACGAGCCCGCGGGTGGCGAGGAGACGGCCAATGGCGGGACGGTCGCGGCCGTGGTCCCCGCCGAGCTGCCGCCCATCAAGATTCGGACCTACCGCCGCACCGTCTACAACAACAACAAGCGCCGCCGCAAGACGAGCGATGAGGGCGAGGGCATTGCGGCGCCGCCCGGTGGCGAG
The DNA here is from genome assembly GCA_000151295.1 of Allomyces macrogynus ATCC 38327. NCBI lineage: Eukaryota > Fungi > Blastocladiomycota > Blastocladiomycetes > Blastocladiales > Blastocladiaceae > Allomyces > Allomyces macrogynus. Next base: position 39,750 of record GG745345.1, on the reverse strand, counting down.
GCAGGATCTGCTGGAGCGGCGGCGGCTCCAGAGGCTTTGTGAGCTGTCGGGTGTCGTGCTTTGGACCTTTTTGTTCTTGGTGATTCCCCCCTCTCTTGTGTTTGGACACGCGCTGCCGTGTCGATCAATCGGTACATCGTCGTTTGGATTCTCTCTCAATCTTGTTCACCCTTCAGATCGCAACGCTGCACGCGGAATCATTCCCAAGATCACGTCCAACACAACAACAGGCCGCACGGCCATAGATTCATCACTCCGCTATTTTCGAAGCTCCTCTCGTGGTCATCGCGCCAGGGCCTCGTCATCCGAGGCCTCTTCAAAAGCTAACAACGAAAACGACGACAAGACACCGCTCTTCACGCATGCTTATCCTCGACCACGGCCTGCAACGCGACGCGGATCACGTCCGTGAGCGCCACTACGCCCACAGCCTTGACGGCGCCGTTACCCAAATCCTCGACGAGCCACGCGCGGTGTGCATGCGAATTGACCATGCGAGCCAGAACATCGCCCAGTGCCTCGTCGGCACGCGCCGTCACGTCGCGCGGCGCCCGCGACCCCGCATCGGCCAGGAGCTGACTCACGACGTAGGCCTCGGGCGGCTGCACAGCAGCGAGTTTGCGCAACACGTCGGCGTTGCGCAAATGGTCAGCGCTCAGCGCGCCGACAAAGGCGCCCTCAGGTATGTCGTGGTGCGACCCATCGGAAATGACGGCGAGCGCCGAGACTTGGCTCTTGATGAGTGTGTGCACGGCGTGCAGCGCCGGCGTACGGGGCGAGACCGAGTGGAGCGACGGCGGGCGGTTGGCGAGGCCGAGCGTCGCGAGCGATTCGGGCAGGCGCGCAGCCAGGTGCGGGAAGTGCGCCGGGTTGCCGTGCAGGTACCGAATCACGTCGGTTTGCGTGCACAGGCGGAAGACGCCCGGGTCGGTCGGGTTGCCCGACGGCGCGGGGCACTCGATGAGCCAGCGATGGAGGCCCTATAGAACACGACGATCCTGTCAGTCGGCGCTCCACCGATATGGGAGCAAAGTAGCGCGTGCTTTGGCCAGAGGCTCCATGACGCCGACAAACTCGGCACTCGAGGGGGCAATCCAGAGTGATCGCGACTCGCGCATCATGCCGACCACGTCGACGATGCGCGTCTTGCGCATCGCATCGTCAATGTTGGCGCCTTGCGGCAGCGACACGAGCCAGGCGGCAATGTCGAGCGAGGAGACGATGCCAATGTAGACGCGGTCGGCGTGCGCACGCTCGCCCTCCTCGGTCGGCACAACGCCGCCAGCCGCGATCCAGTGCGCGCGTTCGCCCCAGACGGGCAGGGCGCCGACGGCGTTCACATCCATGCGCAGGAGCGCCTCGTGGATCGACGTGTAGGCGTGCGCGTTGATCACATCCCGCTTGCGCGCGACCAGGGCGAACGCGGTCGGGCCCGCGGACGCGGTGACGGTGCCTGCGGTCGGTGCATTTGGTGAAGACATGGGTGGTGCCGAGAGTTGCTGGTGGTCGCGAGCTGGGCGGGCGCTGTCGTTGCCGCCGTTGGTTGTTCTTTGCAAGCCGGTGCTGGTCGCGACCAGGATTGTGTTCGGGCGTTCGGGCAGGCAAGTCGTTCGTTGGAGTCGGCCAGCCAAACCCTAGGGTTGCGAGATGGCAGCCGGCGCGTCAGCGCCCGACAAGGCAGCAGCAGCAGCAGCAGCAGGACATGACCAATCGGCCGGGAAAACAGGACTGTGCTGAGGGCGGGGCCAAGACGCGCGTCAAAGAGAATGCATTCAATGGATTCAGATGGATTTCTTTTCGGCCCTCGCAACGGCCTGTCTTGCTGTCAAATCAAATCTCGGTCGCGCCTACCCTGCACGCGACGATTCGTCTCTTGATCCCGCCCCACGAAATTGGGCCACGTTACCAGCGTCTGTCTCTGGTACGGTCGCGTCGTCAGTGAAAGAGCAACAGCTTAACGATCAGGGAGAACGACGTACCGTCGCGACGCGATCACGACCAAGCCGTGTCGAGGGGCTAGCCGAGCCGCGGCACACCAAACTCGGACCGCAGGCGATCGGCGTCGTAAAAGGCGCCGTCGTCGGCATGGTACTCGAGCTGCTCGCGCGTGTGCGGCGCGTACACGCCCGGCTCACCGGCCGCCGCATGGTGGTGGCCATGGTGGCCGTGATGCGTGGTGGGCGTGTCATAGTGCGTGTGGTGGTGCACCGGCTCGGTGGGCGCTGGCACGACCGGGGACCGCGTCGCCGTGCCGCTGTGGCGACTCGCGGAGGCCGGCGCTATGGCCAGACGACGCGCTTCGGCTGCCGACTCGACTTCGGCGCGTCCGAGCCCGATGCGCTCCTCGCCGCGGGCCTCCTTGACGGGGTTGCGCGTCATGCGGCCCCAGTATTCTTCGGCGCGGCCGACAAACGACGACCACCGGCCGTGCATGCCCGACGGGTGCGCCATGCCAAAGTCGTAGGGCGACGCCTCGTAAACGTCGAGCCCGCGCGCGTACCCTTCGTCGCGTAACGCGCGGCGCTCCTCGGTCGACAGGTGGCGCGCGTGGTGCGTCGCGTCGTGCGTGACGCGGTTGTTGTAGACGACGCGCGTCGACGGCGTCAGGTTCTGCGTCTCGCGGCTGCCGGAGGTTGTGAGCGGGGATCAGCGGTCAGTTGGCGCGTGGGATCCGGAATGTGCGATCGTGGGTACGGCGGCACCGTCCGGTGTCGGCGATTGAGGTGCAGCCAGACCAAACGTACACGACGGTGCTCGC
>GG745346.1:1010477-1023613 GCA_000151295.1 Allomyces macrogynus ATCC 38327 | reverse complement strand
CCGAGTCGGCGTCTGTCGAGGCATTCAACGAGGTGCTCTCGTTGCATCTGACGCCCGAGCGCCACGCCGTGTGTGACATTCTCATCAAGCATCACGCGCACGACGTGGTTGCATTCTCGGCGGTCAACAAGATGTCGCCCCTGAACCTGGTCATTATGTTTGGCTCGACACTCACGCGGCCAGCCAAGTCGATGGATTCCGTGATGATGCAGCTAAATCACTCTAACCCGGCCCTTGCGCCGTACATTGCCGCGCACGTTCCGCGCCCTGAACTGTGTGATCGGCACACGATGAGTGATTTGAGCTGGCTGCTCATGTTGTGCTCTTTTGACGTTCTGGTACCAGTTACGGATTTCTCGACTGTGTTTGCGCTCGTTTTGCGCTCGTGTCTGTGCCGTTGCTTATTTCCCTCTTTTACTCACTTCCGACTCTCTTTCCCTGTACCCTTTCTTTCTCGACCTTGTACTCCTGCTCGTCCGATATCCGCCTTCCCTGCTGCTCTTTTTGATTCCCGTTCTCGCTCCTGCTCTTTGGTTTTTGATTCCCGATTCCCGGCTCTCGTGCCCTTGCTCTTATGGAAATTTCCGTTGATTGCTCTTTCTAAAACCCACGTGCCGCGGAGTGATTGATGGCGGTTGGCCTTGACTGGCACACCGTCAGGTTTGTAATGGTGACCGGTCATCAGCGGTCAGGAACGGCGCGTGCATGGCCTCCTGCACGTACTCGGCCATCATGTCCAATTCCTTGGTCACGGCCGCGACATGCTCCAGCGTCGCGGCATTGGCAGGCATCTCTGGCATGGCCGTGACGCGCATTCGACCCGCCCATGTATCGTCGGCCGCATCGATTGCGCCGCCGACCAGCGCATCGATTCGCGCGACCGCTGCGTGCACGAGGTACTCGACCGTATCAAGAAACGCCGCGTCCTTGAGTAGCATGTCGGCCACACCGACGCTGCGGTTCGTCCACGCATGCTCGTACCACGCGCACGCCACCCGTGCCGCGTCGGCCGCCTTGACCGTCGCCGGCATTGCGGGGAGCACCGCGTCCCGTCGCCGCGGCCGTCCCGTGGTCGGTGACCGCCGACTCGGGCTCATGTCGTCGTCCGAGTCAGATGCGTCATTGTTGAGGGCCGGTGCCCACATTGGCGTGATGGGCGAGGCAAGTCCGTCGCCGCGCATGATCGGATCGCTTGAATCGACATAGTCGTGCTCTTCCCACTCCCAGTCGTCACCGATGGCGGCGGCAGCAGCGGGCGCGCCGCGAGTCTCGGCGTTCTAGCGCGCAGCTTCCTCAGCCTCCTCGAGCGTCACGGCCTCGTCCGCGTACACGCCCGCAATCAACGCGACCATGTTGGCGTCGAGGTAGGTGGCGAGCGCGGTGCGCGCGGCTTCCCGCGCCTCTTTGGCGCGGCCCAAGCACTTGTACGCAATGGCCAGCTGTGCACGGTAGTTTCCGTCATTGGGACTAGATTCGGAGGAAACGTGAGGAAGGTTGTCCACTTTCACGCGATGCAATCCAACTCACGCTCAGGGCGTACCGCACGGTCACAGCGCGTTCCAGGTACTCGATCGCAAACGCGTACATGCCGAGCTGCTGGTAGGCCTGCCCGAGGCTGGCCACTGGGCGTGGATCCTGCGGCGCCAAGTCTGTCGTCCGTGGGCGTGAGCCCAGAAGCTGCAAGCTCCTTCCTTCCGATCACCACCCCGATACGAACCGATGGCGCGCCGATACGCGTCTGCCGCAGCCTCGGTCTTGTAGACCTCTTGCAGCTGCTGCCTGAGCAACCACCACACATGCGCATCGCGCCGCCGGAGCCAGAGCACGCGCTGCAACACCTCGATCGCGTGCTCGCGTCGGTCGGGCTGGTCAGACGGTCATCGTCAGCAGGCTGGCCGCGACTCAGAGTTGAGTGTGCGCACCGAGCACCATGAGCGTCCCGGAACGCGCGTGGTCCGTGACGAGCGCTTGCCGCGCAAGCATTTTCAGCTTGGGCGCACGCTGCAACAGGCGCAAGGTAAACGCGTACTCGTCGACAGAGTCGGGCAGGTACCAGTGCTTGGCGTAAAGCCGGGAAAACGTGGTTTCGGCATCCTCGAAGTCTAGGAGCAGATCGCGTGGTAATTCGACCGACTAGTGTGGGATTCATCCATTGGATCTCAATCCATGCGCACCTCGTAACCGCACGTACATGACGGCCAGCATGCGCTGGAGCGTCCAGCTATCGGGCAAGCTTCGCTGCATCTTTTCGAGCATCACCGTGGGCATGATCAGGCCAAGGTCCGCGGCACACTGCGCCTGGAAAAACACGCGCGCATAGGTATCGGTAATCGCGGGACCGTGTCGTGGTACTACTGGTGGGCGAGTGTCGTGAGATCGCGGCTGCAAAATGAAGTGGAATCACATGACCCAACGGTATACCAGAATTTCGGAGGTCATGCACTTCGCGAGCTCGGCCCACGCCGACCAGTTGAACGGGTAGAGCTGAATGCTCTCCACCATGTGGTCGATCGCGTCGGGTTGCTGGCCGGGCATTTGCGACAGGACAAGACCTTACCTGCAGCTCCAATGTCAGGAACTAGAGGGGGGGGGGGGGGTCGACTAGGAGCGGGAATTCAAGGTCGCCGTACATGTAGAGCAGCCACGGGTCGCGCCTTCCCGAGTCCGGCGCGACAAACGGGCGCAGCTTGGCGTAGATGGCCGTCAATTCCGGGTTCACCTCGAATTTCGAGTCGGTCACGTCGAGGGCAATGCCCTGCTTGTCCTGCTTGGTGCGCTCGCCTGCCTAGAGGTGGAGGTGCCAAGAACGCGTCAGATCGCCTGCGACGTCGACAGTCCAATCGCTCAAACGCACCAAGAACAGCGCCAACGCCCACAAGAACACGCCCTATGGCGACATGACGTTCTTGACCGTCTCGGCCGCGAGTCGGTACTCGCGCAAATCAAAATACGCCTTGGCGAGCAAGTAAATGTCGTGGTCGGCGGGCGTCCCATTCGGTGGTCGTTGCAACAGCGTACGACGACGGTTGCGCTGGTCCCGCTGACGCGAACAGCGCCGACCGCGGGAGCGCCGAGGTCAAGGCGAGCGGCGACGAGCGCGGGTGCTGCGTGAGGTTCGACAGCCGTGATTGTGATCCGCCGCCCGTGTAAAAGGGTGATCCGCCGCCGTAGCTGGATGGTCGGGAGCCAGTGGCAGGCATGCGTGGCGGGATTTGCGTGGCCGATTCGGAGAGGCCATTGAGTTGCTCGGCGGCCCTGAAGTTTTGGCGGCAATATTGATTGGTTGGTCGTGGGTGATCAAGTCGCGGACGCCGACGATGCTTGAACATGGAAGAACTGACCATTTGGCGGCAAAGACGAGGCCGCGGTCCGAGCACTCGCGTACGGCGTCGCGAAGGTGTTGCCGCGTGTCCCACGCCGTCATAATTGCTGGTCGAGGAGTTGCAATTGACCGCGGCCGTTGGTCGACATGCTTCGTTGGATCGTCCTAGCCAAATCTGCGCGCTCAACACGACCACGTATTGCAGCCAAGATGCATCCAACTTAAATAGCACAGCAGACCCAGAGGCAAAGCATCGTCGCAGCTCCAAAAAGACTTAGACGACAATATTTCTACATGCACACGAGAGCGATGGGCATCCAAGCTTCTACTGAACCGTCTTGAGGAACCCGGCGACGTCAAAGACCTTGCTGCCGGGCGCCTTGGTGATCACGCCCTGTTCCGTAACAATCGCATCAATGAGTTCGGCGGGTGTCACGCTACAACGACAAGCACGAGCAGTCAGTAATCCATCCAGTCCACCTGGCGAACAGCAATAGAGGATCACATACTCGAACCCAGGGTTCCACACGTTCATGCCCTGCGGCGCGACCTGCACCGTGGCAAGCTCGCTCGTCGGCATACCGTTCTTGACCACGGCGCCCGTGACACGAATCAGCTCGTGGGCGGGCCGCTGCTCAATCGGGATCGCCGACCCGTCGGCAATTGCCAAGTCGAACGTGGTCAGCGGCGCGGCCACCATCATCTTCACGCCGTGCGCGCGTGCCGCCAATGCCAGCTGGTAGGTGCCAATCTTGTTGGCCGTGTCGCCGTTGCGCGCGATCCGGTCAGCGCCGACAATAATGGCGTGGACCGGGTGCTGCTTGAGCAGGAACGAGACCATCGAGTCGGTTACGAGCGTCGCCGGCATCTTTTCGTAGGTCAGCTCGTAGGCGGTCAGCCGCGATCCTTGGTTGTAGGGCCGCGTCTCGGTGCAGTAGACGTGCGCGAGCTTCTTGTTGGCGTGCAGCGACCGGATGATGCCAAGCGCCGTGCCGTAGCTGGCCGTCGCGAGGGAACTAGTTTCAGCGCGTCAGGACACGTTCTCTCCACCTGGTTACGATTGCTCAGCGTGCACAAAACAAGACGGACCCCGTGTTGCAGTGCGTCAGGACACGCAGTTGGCTCGCCTGGTCGGCGGGCACGGCCTTGACGAGCCACTCCATGCCATGCTGGCCAATCGCCACATTATCCTTGACATCGTCGGCGAAAATCTGCTGCGCTAGCGCGACCAGCGCCTCGCGCACCTCCACCGACGACTTGGTCTTCTCGGCCACTTCCTGCGCCTTGGCCCAAAGCTTATCAATCGAGTCGAACAGGTTGACAGCGGTCGGGCGCGACGTGGCAATGTGGTCGAGGTGCGCGCGAATCCACTTCAGCAGGTCGGCGACGGGTAGGGTCGGCAGGTTCTTGCGCGAGTCGAGCTCCACGGCCAGAGCGAGCGCCGCCGTGACACCGATCGCGGGCGCACCGCGGACCTTCATCAGCTTGATTTGCGCATGGGCCTCGGCCATGGTCGGGACAGGTTCCCAGACCGACTCGTGCGGCAGGAGCAGCTGGTTGAGCAGGTACAGGCCAGTGCCGCGCTGGTAACGGATCGCTTCGAGGCTCATCTTGCTGGTGGTGAAGATACCGCCGTCTTTCTTGGAGCTTTTGCTGAAGATCACTGGTGCCTTCGGCCGGGGTGGATGGCCCATCTGCAGAGCCAGCTGTGCGGTGGAAATGTGGCTCAGGCGATTGCCTCATATCTTTGCGGTCACTGATGGTCCTGACGTGCGTTTCCACCGCACGCTCCACGCTGACCGATCAGGTCTGCTTGTCACTTCAAATTATCTCTCTTCTCGCTCTCCACCTGATCCCGACCGAGACACCAGCAGCCCAGTCTTTCAGCTGCAATGGCACCAACCTCGACCATGAACGACAGTCCACCCGCTCTCGACCCCGTATTTGGATCCGATGGGCGGACCGACGATGCCGGGGATCGCGACTTCGAGCTCAGTGATCTCGTGCACCTGGAAGAGATGTCTGTCCAGGTCCCGCCATAATCCAATATTCAGATCAAAGCATTGACGAACCAGGTATCAATCAGGTTCCAGGAAGAAGGCCGCGAAGAGGGCATCGCCGAGGGCCTGCGCGCCGGCCGCCCTGAAGGATTCACGCTCGGCCTTGAAAAGGGCCACGAAATGCTCATGGAAGTCGCCTACTACCAGGCCTGCGCGGAAACGTGGCTCGCGCACGTCCAGAGGACCGGCACCGCTTCTCCCATGAGCAACGATCTTGACGATGACGACGACGAGGCCGCGCACGCGCCGTCGCGCTCGCGGTCGTTCCCGCCGAGGCACGCCCACCTTGTTCGAGATCAGTATCTTGTGGACAAGGATCTGATTGCTTCCATGTTTAGGTCGCGCACAACGCTCGAATCGTTCCTGACCTTGACGCGGTCGTTCCCGCGGCACAATGCGCTCGATACGGGGCTGATTGAGTTGCTCGATCGGATTCGTGGCCGGTGGAAGCTCGTGTGCGCTGTTCTAGGTGTGCCGCTCGCTGCGGCAGCGTACGCGCATGGCGCTGCGTTTGCGCCCGTTCGATCGAGGAGCACGGATGCGGCGGTGGCCGTGGAAAAGCCGCTGTCGCAGTCGCTGGCGTTTTGATTCGAGTTTGTGGTTGGAGTGGCGGGCAAGAAACCGTGCTTTTGACCAACCTGGATCTATCCATGTGAGGCAGTCATCGTGTCAGCCATTTGTCGGCCCCGAGGAGACAGCAGCCGTCGTTTTAGGGGGTGGAGTTGCTCGAGACACGGGAAATGCCTGCGCTCGTTCGCCACGATGTCGCGCTGTGCGATCTAACTGAACCGGCCTGAAAGAAAGTCGATCGCATGTCTTGAGGATGAACCGTTTGTGCCGGAACCCGCAAACAACAGTGTTGCCAGCATAATCTTGCGCTTAGTATGCACCAGCACCACAACATCAAACAAACCACTAAACCCCGCAGCACGCGGTCGGCCTACAGCACGGTCCACGCCGCACTTACCGCGCGCACGTCGTCGCGGATCCGTGCGAGCGTCGACCCGAGCGCGCGTGCGTGCTCGTGCTGCTCAGCGAGCGGGCGGGCCAAGAAATCGGCAATCAGGTTGAGGTCGAGCATGGTGGCCGGATTGTTGGAGAACAGGCGGCTTTGGACCAGATAATGGCTAGCAGCAATCAAATCAGCGTCAGGTGCCAGATAAAAGAGTGGAAAATGCGCGGAAAACCGTACCGGTACGCCTTGGGGTGCAGTGCCGCGGCCGTCGGGAGCGACTCGCAGATGCGGTTGTAGAGGAGCAACAGCCGCTTGTAGGCGACCTCCGAGACAGGCGCGACGACACTAACGGACCCGTCCGTGCACACTACCAATGGGCAAGGTCAGTTTGATGATGCGGGAGCGTCGGGACAAGAAACGACTGGTATGTACACGCGAGGTTCGCCATGGCCACATCGGCCGGCACGATCGCGGTTGCGGGCGGCGCGTTCACTGCCGCGGCCGCTGGTGCCGCTGGGCCCGGTTTGGCCCCCATGACGCCGTTTGGCGCGGCACCGTTCACCGGCTTGGACGGCAAGCTACTGGTGCTTGCCGCAGCCGACGCGGCCATGCCCGCCACCGTTGCGAGCGCGCCCGGCGGCTTGTTCGAGCTCGCCACGACGGGCGGTACGACGACCGACATGGTTGCAACCGGCGCGCCGGAATGCATGCGGAACCGCAACAACTTGTTGACGACGGCGCCCAAAAAGTAATCGGCGCGGCGCAGCAGCTTGGTCCCACCATAACTCTGAATGTTCTGCGGCGCGTACATGAGCAGGTGCATGGCGCCGAGTTCGTCGGCGGCCAAGAACCCAGCGAGGTTGCCCATGATCATACTGTCGAGCGCGGTCACGGGCATCGGGTGGTGGTCCTTGCCGAGATAAAACAATTTCGGCGGGTCCTCCTGCATAATCAAGAACTCGACCGACTTGACGCGATCGCCCACGAGAATATACGACTTAAACGTGGCGAGTTGCGTGACATACACTTGCGCGTCGTGGAACGCAATCCCGACCAGCGACCGCTCGCCGTCCTTGTTCTCCTCGTAGTCCATGACCAGCACTTTCGGCCCGTGTGCAATTACCAGGTGGCCGCGCAGCGACGAGAGTGCCGTGACGGGCGCCTTGATTTCGTCGGACCACTGCAGTTTCAGCCGGTGCGCCGTCTCGGGCCGCCCGACTTCGGGCACGACCGTGATCGTCTCAAACACGTAGACTTTGCCGCGCGTCGACACGTCCTCGCCCTTGACAAATGCCGTGCCCACGACGAGGTACCGCTGCTTGCCCGACCGTGTCTGCGACGAGTGCAGTTCCGCGTGGTGAATCGCGACCACATGCTCGTACTCTTCAAACTCGTAGGTCGCGGCCACAGCGAAATTGGCCGCCGAGACGAGCTCGAGCCGGAATTGCCGCGACGTTGCGAGGTATGCGCCGGGGCGCTTAGTGCGGGTGAGCATGTCCTGGTGCAGGTGTGGGGCTACACGGCAACACGCGTCAGTCCAAGGATCGGCGATGAGAAGACGCGGTCCACGTACTTCGAATGCCCGTCGGCGGATGGTGCTCGATCTGGTCTGGCACTTCCACGAGCAGGTGGAAGTCGACGGGCGTCGACACCGCCACGGCCAGCGTGCCCGAATCCTGGTCAAAACTCGCGAGATGCGCCGTCTGGCCCGTATGAAACTTGCGGTGCGGCACGCGAGCGTCAAATTCGAGCGACGTGTCCATTTGCGCGACCAGGAGATGGCCCTAAAAATATAGCCGCGTTAGCCATGCCGGCCTTCGTGATGACCGGAGCAGGAGGACAAAACGCACCGATGCCGTCGCCAACATGAACCCGTGCCGGCACTGCGCGTGATGGAAGGGCGTGAACCCAATCACCACACTCTCCTTATCACTCGTCCCCGCCCCCGCCGCCGGTACCGCCGCCGCAGCTGTCCCCTCGCCCGCCGCCGCTGCCGCCCCCGAGCGAGCCGGCGGCGTGATCGGCCCCATAGGCACCACCGCGACGTGCCCACGCGGCGATGCCAAGAGCCAGAAGCACGTGCGCGGTGCACCAGCACCACCAGCGTGCCGCACGACCATGGCGCCCGGGTGTCCGGCCACGTTTTTGAATGCGTGAACGGCGAGCCACGGTGGGGTCACGTCGCCCTTGGTTGATGGATGAGCCGGGATCCCGCCGGCGAGAAGGGCCGGGTCGAGAGGGATCTTGGCCCAGACAACGGCGGCGCGCGTGGCATTGGCGTCGGTGGAGTCGGAGTCGATGTCCGGGTGCCGCGCTTGATAGACGGTCATGGATGTGTCGCGCGCTACGACCTAAGAGAGGGTGGGAGCAGAGTGAGCACAAGTGACTTGCTACATGACGGCTGTACGCACCAGCAAATACGTGTCCTCGACGCGCGCGCCAAACTCGAGCACGTGCATTTGCACGACGTCCGCCGGTCCAGGCACAGTCGCCGCGGTCTCCCCGTCGGTTTCCATCGCGCCCCCCTCACCCTGGTCGGTCATCGCCATCGGCGCGTCATGCACGTCTGTGGTCGCAAATACCTCGACCAAGTCGGGCATGCGCAGCACACGCACGCGATGGAGCTGCACAAGCATCAGCACCTCGCGCGCTTCCGCGGCCGGGTGCGGCGGAACCTCCTCGTCGACAAAGTCAGGGACGGCATCGATGACGGGCGCTGTGGAAGTAGCAGGAGCTGTGGGCTTGGCCGGCACGGCCGAGTCGCCGTACAGGTCGAGGTCCAGGTCGTCGAGATCGTCCAGGTCGTCCATGGCCGCAATCGTCCCAGGCGTGGCATTTGCGGATACCGCCGCGGGCACCGCCAACGACGCCGCCGCCGCCGCCGCGCGTTTCCGGCGCGCCTTCTCGGCATTCCGCGCTTGCGTCTGCCACGCCGCGAGCTCGTCACGCGTCGCCCACAGACCCCGCGCGTCCGCGACGACATGCGCGGCAGTCACTCCCTCGACTGCATGTATCTGCACGAGTTGTTCGTCTCGCACGGCAAACACGAGCGCGGTCCCGACGCGCGTCACAACGACGATATGGTTCGCGTCGGCGGCCGTACTCGCGTGCGCGACAGCATCAACGTCGACGCCGTGCAGTCGGGTGAGACCGTCGCCCGAAAGCAGGACGAGCGCGTGGTCGAGAACTTGCACGAGGTAGGTGCGGTGCACGAATGCGCCAACGAATTGCGTGCGCGTGGTCGTGGTGAAACCCGTGTCGTTGATTTGTTTGAGCTCGTGGCCTGCTTTGAAGACCTGGTGTACAAGGGAGAGTGAGTCGGGCGGAGAGGATGGTGGGATGGGGAGGAGGAAGCGTACAAGGGTCTTGTGGTCGCCTGAGAGCACGAGCAGCGTGTCGTACTCAGCCGAGGGCGACGAGAGCGACCACATGCGGCGCACGCCCGTCATCTTGAACCGGTCCTGGATCGTCGGGTGGATTGCTTGCTAAAAGCAGCACAAGCATAGTTGTCAAACGCTGCACAGATGGGTCACAGATCAGCGAACCGAGACGAACCTGAACGACGACATATTGTGATCCGTGCCCGTCTCCGCTGAGACAAAACATGACGTTTTGACCCTAGTGTCGGTCGCAGAGAGGCGCGCGCTGGCGGTCAGCCCCGAGAACCCAGAAGAGTGATAAAAACGGCCAGTGTATTGAAGTATGACCGAACAGTTTCTGCCAAAGGTCAGATGAAGTCTGGCGCGTTGACACGAGGCCAGACACCAAAGAAGTAGGCCAATTCTCGAAGTGACAGTCTTGCAGCTCGAAAAAAAAGGAGGGCAAAGAGCAGAGCCAACGCACATTCGACTGGCACAATACACCATCGCGCAGGTTCCCAATCGACGAGAGGACATCGACCACGCGGAACCCCGGAGCCGAGTCGCCCTCCTTGACGAGCACGGTAGGAGGCTCACTAGACGGTTCTGCCGCATCCACTCCTTCCCCGTTCTCCAGTCGGCGGCGCTTGGAGGGCGTTTCCTGAACCGAAGATGGCTCGCCGTTGTCGAGCGCGAGCATGAGCGACGGTCCATTGGCCGACGCGTAAAACAAGTGCGCGCGATCGCCGCCCCACGGGACAAGGCAAGAGGCCATGGGCGCGGCAAACACGCGCGTGAACTGGAACCCGCTCAATCCCGTCCGCGCACCGGCCATTCCGGGATCGCGCAACAAATCGCACGCCCAGACGTCACCCGAGGGCAGCGCCAACAGGCACCGCAAAGGCATGTTTGGCGCATTCGGGTTTTGCAGAGCGCGTGGGTGCGGAACGAACGCGGTCGTTGCGTTATCGAGCGGCAAGCCCAAGTGCGAAAAGTCGTGCGCGTACGAGTAGTTGGTCTCGCGCACGCATGCCGGATTGCTGGGGACGGCGCCGAGCGCGTAGGCGGTGGTTACGGCACCAATCCCACCGGGTACGGCTTGGTTGAGGTAAATGACCCCCGAGGCCGCGAGAACGAGGACGCCGCCGAGTGGAGCCGGGACGGGTACGACGCGTGTCGCCGAGGCCGGGAGCGGGACCGACGTGAAGAGCGCGGCGGCAGCGGGCGGCGGGTCAGCGTGGTGCGCGGTCCGAGCGCCCGCGCGAAGGTCGAGGGTCAGGAAAGTGCACCGCACCGTGTCCTTGCGCAAGTCAAGCAGGCCCGCGGCCGTAGGCGGTACCGTCTCGTGCAGTGCGGCGAGTGTTGGCTCGAGGTACCCGTGCACGAAGGCGAGGTTGCGCACGTTGACGATTTCCGAGGGCAGGTCGCGCGGGCGGATCAGGAAAGAAGGGCGCACGGGCGGCTCCTGCGCGCTTGCAGCATCGTTGGGGTGCGCATCGAGCAGGAGGGCGTCGCGTTGGTGCAGCGGCAGGATGGCCCAATGGTCAGCGTAAACGGCAACGAGCGCGCACTGCGGGAATGGGGCCGGGTCGACTTTGAGCAGCGGCGGGAGGGGCGTGAGCGTTGTCGTCTTGAGCGAGGGGTCGTTCTCCCACGAGTGTAGCGAGACGGTGCGCAGGCGGTGCTCGCTCGCGTCGTACTCGACGAGCGCAGCGCGCGCCTCGGCAAACGTCAGCAGCAGGCCGCAGCGACCAGGTGCCGCGAGTCCAGCGGCGCGCACGGGCGCGAGGCCGACGAGATCGCCATAGAGCGGCCATTCGGCGATGAGATGCAGCCGCGGCGCATCCTTGGTGGATACTGGTGTGGTGGTCGTGGGCCGCCAGACCTGCAGCAGCGAGGTGCCCTTGATGACAATGAGCTCGTCAACGAGCGCGGTCGTGAAGCGCGCGGTTGCGGCGAGCGAGATGCCCGCAGGAGGGGCCAGCGCGCGGTGCACGGCGAACATGGTGCTGATCCTGGCGCGCTCGCGGAGCCGTGCGCCGTCGTCTTTGTCGTGGTCGTGGTCGTGCTTGCCGTCGTGCTGCTCGCGATCTGCCAGCCGCGGTTGGTGGTTGGAGCGTGTCGCTCGAGGTGCGATGGTTGTGGCATGCTGGCCATGTGGCGTCACGCGGATTTCAGCGGGCGCGTGACAGGTTGGCGATCGGCCCAAGCCGTCGTTCACTCGGTCGTGTCCTGCCCGCACCTCTGCCCGTCGTCGTCGTCTGCCCCGCTGTCCTCGACCTCGACCTCGTCCGCGACCGTGACCTCCGTCCTCGAGCCTGTCCCGACGCCGTCTTCGTGATCGATCCGCGCCCCCCGCACGCCGCTCGTCGCCCCGCGCCTGCCACCCCTCTGTCCGCTCTCCGCGCTCCGCTCCCTCTGGCCACCACACCACCACCACGATCCACCACCCGCTCGCCATGTCGCAACTCTCGTCTGCCCACGCGCTCGGCCGCGCCCACCACGCCGCCTATGTCCCGCCCGGTCCCTCCGCGGCGGCCGCCAACCCGGCCGTCGGACGCGCTTCCGCTGGTCCCTGGTGCGCGCCTGCCTTTTCCTCCCCCGCGTTTCACGCGTGCTGAGCGTGCTGTTCCCGCGGATCGGGCCGCTGCGACCACCTTCTCGCTGCTACGACGCGCGCGACGCGTCGTGTCTGAGCGGTGTTGCGCGCGTCGGTTGGTCGTGGCGACGTTGGCGGGTTGCAGCGTGAGGGAACGGCGTGTCTCTGCGCCCGTGCTTGGCTGTTGTTGCGTGATCGCTCGATCACTGATCGCCGATCACTGCCACTCACTCCCCACCTCCTGTCATTCCTCTGTCCGCCTTGACCATTCAAACAGGACCCCGCGCCGCGCCGCCTCGCCCGCACACGCGCTCGCGTCGACCTCGCGATCGGGCCTCTACGAACCGCCGAGTGTCCGGGCCGCCAACGCCGGGTATGCGCCATCGCCGTCGTCGCTCTCGATCGGTCCCGCCGTGACCACGCAGGCCGCGCCCGGCGTCTTCTCCAAGGAGCGCCTGCTGCGCATTCGCGAGTCGGCACCGCCCGGGCCCAACTTGCTCGACGACCCGACTGGCGAACACGCGCTCGTCGTCGCCGACGCGCCGCTGGCCCCGCTCGCCGTGCTGCCCATGACCGAGGCCGAGCACCAGGTACGCTTGTGCTTTTGCTTGCTATACAATGCTTGGCGTGTCATACCGGGGCGCACGCGTCTCACTCTGCGTCCTTGCCCTGCCACCGTTCAGGCGCTCGCCACGGGCAATATCCACCCGGAAGGCGTCGGCAAGAAGCCCGACACGTCGACGTCGCAGACGCGACCCGGTGCTGCACGCGCCGTGCCCGGTCGAGGTATGCTCTCTTCCCCTTCGCTCCCTCGCTGCAACCTCTGCAACATGTGACTGAT
>GG745346.1:923671-1003955 GCA_000151295.1 Allomyces macrogynus ATCC 38327 | reverse complement strand
CCGCGCTGCTGCGCCCCCGAAGCCGCACCCGCCGGATTGTGGCCGTGCCCGCGGCCCCGGCCCAAGAGCGGTCTGTCGGATGAGATCAGCAAGTGGGCGCGGCAGGCGCTCAACAAGCTGCCGTCGGCCGCGCAGCTCGTGCCGGAGCTGCTCACGATGATGGCCGATTTCCGCGTGGATGACGCGAATGCGGCCGCGACGGCGGACACAATTGCGACGCTGATTCTCGAAATGTCGACGTCGGTCGATGGCCGCGCGTTTGCGGCTGAGTTTGTGCGGCGTCGTCGTGTCGAACAGGGGTTGGCCGCGTCGTGGTCGGCGGCGAATGCGTCGGGTAGTGGGTCGGCGTCGGGGTCGTCTCGCGCGCAGTCGGGCGCTGGGTTTGTGACGGTCGGCAAGAAGAAGAAGGCCGGCAAGCGCTAAGCGTGGTCGTCGTGGTGGAGGCGCCTGATGTTGTGGTGGAGGCAGGCTTTTGCACATGTTGTCATGATGGATGGATGGATGGATGGGAGGTGCAGAGAGGATACATGGACCATGTCTCCGTGGCGCTTCATTGGCGCTTCATTGGCGCTTCATTGAGAGCTGAGGAATGGAGTGGACAAGACCGGAGCGCTGTCGGGGCTCCACGTCGCTCCGCCGATCAGGATCAAACCAGAGCCGCGTAGATCAGCACGAACGGCATCTTGAGAGCGTCGAAGGAGCCCTCAGCCTTGGCTGCCTTGGTCAGCGTCGCGCGGCGGCAGCTGGAGATGAAGGCATTCGTCACGTGTTGTTGGTGGTGCGAGACGCGCCCGGCAACAGCGAACAGCAGGGAGAAGAGGAAGGCGCGCGTGGCCGCGCACCACAATGGCCTCGCCGCCGTTCACCAACCATCTTGACCCGCGCTCTTCCGGCGCGCACCGCACGCAACCGGCCGCAGTCGCGCCGCGGCCCCTTTTCCAGCCTCTTTCGTCGACCCGCGCGACCCCGATCCGACGACCTGTGCCCCACCTGCTCATCGCCCGCCGCACGCAACCCTTTCTCCTGATCGACCGCACAACCTTCGTACTCGGCGCCGCAGTTCGCTCAATTCACGACCCAAGCGCGGCCAGCTATGTGGACCAACCCGACTGCCGTGACCATCACGGCGCTCTGGGACGACGAGCGCGGCAACGACTACTTTGTCCTGCAAAAGGCGCGCCAATACGAGAGCCGACTGCTGAAAAATGTGATTGGCACGCTGCAGAACGTGTATGTTCTTGGTGTATTCGTCGCGCCACCCCCGCGCGTGTCTGCGTTTGACACGCCGCGACGCACCTGTCTAGCTTCGACACGCGACAGCACCCATATCGCATCATCTTCAAGACGCCCGCGCGCGGCCAGGACACGGGGTACCTGGTCGCGGTCGGCGATACGCTCAAGGAAATCGAAGTCAATTGGAAATGGATCGACGGTGCGCTCGCCTGATCCATCGCATATTCCGGTTGTGCGTAAACGACGCTGACCTCCAGCCTAGATAACCTCACCGACGAGCTGCGCACGCTGCAGGACAAGGACGAGCGCGAAAACTTTGCCCTGACCAAGTTCCAGGCGCTCGTCGCCGAAGTCAGTGCGTTGCCTGTTCTCGCCACTACTGCGCCGCAGGTCGCGGATCCTTGAACTGACTGGCGTTCCGCAACAACCAGCCGACCGCGGATCGGACGAGACAGTGCGCGACGACAAGATCCGGCAGGCCTCGCGCGCTTGGCGCAAGACGTTTGACGTGCCCGAGTCGGAGCGGCTGCTCAACTGTGCGTCTCTGTCCCCTCCCATTCTCACCTCCCGGTTGCCGTCAAGCTAATGACGATACTTATCCACCAGTCTACTCGGCCGCGTTCCGCAAAAACGGCATGCAGCAAGGGTGGATGTACATCAGCGAGCACTTTCTCGCCTTCTACGCGTTTGTTCTCGGCACCGAGACCAAGCTCTTTCTCGAGTTCAAGGACATTGTCGAGATCAAGCGCGAGAAATCCAAGTCGGGCCTCATCAACGACTCGATTCGGCTCACGCTCAAGGACCAGCAGCAGGTACTGGCCCGAGTTCTTCGTGCTTGCTCTCGCTTCATAATCTGACTGACCATGATCGTTCGCACCCAGATGCTCTTCTCCAACCTCTTCCACCGCGACGAGACCTATGACCTCATCGAGAGCCTGTGCGGCAAGGCCATGCAGCGGCTGCTCAAGTCTTCGACGACGAGCCCGCCGCCGGGCCAGGCCATTGAGTCCGCCAAGTCCCCCGCAACTGCGGGCGGGTCGCCGACCAAGGACATCGAGAAAATTGCCGGGATCGAAGTAAGTCTCGGCTCCGCGCACGCACCCGAAGTCGCGCATGTGCCGACGGCCATCAAACAACAGCGGCGCAACGCGGCGTTTACGAACCAATTCCACCTTCCCGCGACCGAGCATGTGCTGTTCGATTTCGAGACGCTCTTCTCGATGACGGGTCTGCCGGACTCGTTTGGCCGCGCCTACCTGTCGGAAACGTTCCTCTGCTTCCAGTCGGAAAAGGCTGATGTGAGCTTTATTCTGCCGCTGTTTGCCGTCAAGCGAGTGGAGCGTGTCGCCGCCAAGGGCGACGTCCAGATTGCGCTCGAAACTTGGCACGCGACTAAGTTGACGCTCGCCGTGTTCTTTGACAAGCCCACGTTTGCCCAGTTTTGTACGGTGCTGCGCGATAACTTGAAGGCGCAGTCGAGCAACGTCAAGAACCTCGGCGCGTTTCTCGGCACGTGCACGACCGAGGCGCTGCTCGCGGGCAAAAAGTACGCCGAGCCACACGGGTGGGGAGTGCAGTTTGGGTACCCGCAGGCGACCAAGTGCGTTGTCTTTCCTCTTACCGCGATCTCTCCACCCGTCTATTGTCTTCTGCGCTCACCGTCCTTCCCCGCCCGTTTCCGCAGGAGCAAGGAGCGGCAAAAGATCAAGGCGTGGCTAACCTACAGCAAGGAGCGCGGCCGACACATTTCAGTCGTGCGCACGCCCATGTTCACGCGCCTGATTCAAGTGGGCGTGCCGAACCGGCTGCGCGGCGAGATTTGGGAACTGACGTCGGGCGCCATGTTTATGCGGTGCACGCAGCCCGGGTACTATGCGGCACTGCTGCGCGACAATGCCAGCAAGACGAGTTTCTCGATTGAGGAGATCGAAAAGGACCTGAACCGGTCGTTGCCCGAGTACCCGGCCTACCAGACGGAGCAGGGGATCGACTCGCTGCGGCGTGTGTTGACGGCGTATTCGTGGAAGGACCCGGGTACGTGGACGAACGTTGGGTGGGTGGAAGGCGGAAGTGGACTGACGACTCTCGCACCAAACGATAGAACTCGGCTACTGCCAGGCCATGAACCTGATCGTGTCGGCATTGCTCATCTATATGTCCGAGGAGCAGGCGTTCTGGACACTGTGCGTGCTATGTGACCGCGTGATTCCGGGCTATTACAGCACGACCATGGTCGGCGCGCAAGTCGACGCGCAAGTGTTCGAGTCGCTGATTGCCAAATTTTTGCCAACGATTCACGAACACATTCGCAAGCTCGACATTCAGCTTTCGGTCGCGTGCCTGAGCTGGTTCCTGTCGCTGTTTGTCAACACGATGCCGCTGCACCACGCGTTCCGCGTCTTGGATTGTACGTTGGTCGGTTTGGTTGGTGGAGATGCGATGGACAAGAGCTCATGCATATGGGTCGCGTAGGCTTCTTCTTGGACGGGCCCAAGGTGCTGTTCCAGGTCGGCTTGGCGATTCTCAAGATTAACGTGCGTTTCTATCTTCTCTTCCCCTTCTCAACGCGCGACATTGACTGACGGAACGTCCTACCATTAGGCCGAGGAAATCCTGCGCGTGCAAGACGACGGCATGCTGCTGCATGTGTTCAAGACCTTTTTTGCGTCGCTCGACGACCCGATCGGCACGGGCAAGGCGACCGTCTTTGACCAGCTGCTCTTCACTGCGCTGCGCGAATTCCGCATGGTCTCGCTTGACATGATTGTCGAGGCGCGCAAGCAGCACCAGCTCAAGGTCGTGCACGGAATCGAAAACTACACGAAACGCTCCGTCATTCGCAACCTCAAGGACCCGTCCAAGTTCAAGAAACCGCAGCTCGAATGGCTCTGGGAATGCTACACAAAAGTGCAATTCTACGACGGCGACGCCGCGGCGTCGGGCCAGAATACGCTCGACGTCGCGCAATTCGCGCGTTTTCTCGGGTTTGTCGCGCCCTGGGCGCGGCTTGCCGAGCACGAAACGGCGAAAATGGTCGCCGGCACGCGCGACGGTGGTGTCACGGGCGCGCACCTCGTGCAGTTGCTCTTCAACGCGTTTGATACGAACGGCGACGCACGCGTCGGGTTCCAGGACTTGGTCACTGGGCTCGGGCAAGTCGTCTTTGCCGACTTGAATGCGCGCATGGAGTGGTTTTTCCGCGTGCATGATACGGACAAGGACGGGATCTTGTCGCGAGACGACCTGCTGCGCGTGTCTGAGTCCCTGCTCTTCATTTTTCGCGCGGAAAGAGCGTCCGAGGACTCGCATCTCGCAGCCGTGTCGAATTTCCTGCGCATGGCGTTCCAGATGGCCGATGGCGCGGCGTCGGACGATGGCAAGTCGGCGACGTCGGGCGAGAATGCGTCGCCCACGGCGCCGCCGGACGCGATCGCCATGTCGCTGCCGGCATTCCGCGCAACGATCTTAACGGACCAAGTGCTCGAATTTTTGTTCGACACGGGGCTCGTCGCATCGCTCGTTCTGACGGCGCCCGCGCGCGACACGATCGAAGAAAAATCGATTCTCGATTCTCTGTGGTCCGGATCGAAGAAGCTCGCCAAGACGCTCAAGGAGAACGTGGCGGAGGCGCAGAAACGGTCGGCCAGGATGGTCAAAGACATGGAGGAGCGGCGCGCCGCGTCGCGCAAGGCGTCGTTGATCGTCAAGCCCGACGACGACGAGGATGAGGACGACGAGGATGGTGGGTTCTCCGAGGCTGAGTCGACGCGGTCCGGGCGCAAGTTGTTGCTCGGTGGTAGTGCCGGTGGGAGCCGGCCGTCGTCGCCGACCAAGGCGGCAGCCGCGGCCGCGGCCGAGTCGAAGCACTTGACGATGCTCTCAGACGTGGACAAGTTCCTCGACCAGCTCGGGTTCGACGAGCCGGCAGCGCCCACGACGCCCGCGACGACTGCCACCAGCAATACCGCACTCGCGGCGCCATCGGAGGGTGCCGGCACGCCGCTTGCTGGGAACCCGCTGGTCCCGAGCGCAGGTGCCACAGACCCGGCGCCGAACCTGGCGCGGCATGAGTCGTCCATGTCGTTTGGCGACCTCAAGGCGACGCCCGACGAGTACAACCAGTTCATCCAGGACATTCGGTCGAGCAACCGCGACCTGTCATCGCTGACGGACGTGTCGGCTCCGAGCGCGGCCGCGCCAGAGAACAGCATCAGCAGGTCCGCGCTGAATCCGCTCAAGGCCGTGTTTAGGGCGCGTGCTGCGTCGCTGTCGGGCGCGGCGGCGGCAGAAAAGACAGCGGCGGGCCCAGCAGCGCCGGCGGCGGCGGTGGAGAAGGAGGCGGCGGTGCCGCCAGCGGCGCCAGTCGAGGAGGAAGACGAGTTGCAGTCGCCGGCGATGGAGCACCCGTTGCTGCCGTGAACTAGTCGGGCCGAGGCCAAGGGTAAAAGAGGGAGGGGTTGTGCTCAAATCATTGTCATTTGATATCGCGCTTTCTTGCTGGAAACATCGGCCCCTGGACCTTTGAGATGCGTTTGAAGAAGCCAGGCCAGCACACGCTCTGAAAAATCGGCTCCCAGTTTGCTGCCAACCGTGTTGAACAAGAAAAATAAGATCAAATTGAATGGACCGTCGCTCGTCGAGGGGCCACCACGGCCCCTCCCTCCATCCGTGCGCACCGTCCGTCCCTTTTACATCTTCGCCTGCATCTTCTTGCGCACATCCACCTCCGTGCGAATCTCGAGCTTGGCCACCACGTCGGCATACATGTCCTTCTTCAACTCCGACACAATCGGTCCCGCGTGCGCGACCTTGGGCGCGCCCTTCTCGGCCCACTTGTTCGCAACAGTCAGCAGCTGGTCGGCGGGCGCGATCGCGTCGACGAGCCCGGCGTCGGCGGCCGCCTGCCCGCCGTACCGCTTGGGCCCGAAAATCAACGGGTGCACGGTAGTCGGCGGGAGCTTGGCGCGCGGGATCCACGCCATGCCCGGGAGAAGGGACGATGGGAGGTCGATTTCGTTGAGTGAGAGCAGACCCTTGTCAGCACGCAAGATGCGGTAGTCGTGGCTGGCGCGTGCGGATCAACGCGTGGTCAGAATCGCGTGGGTCGAGTGGTGACGGGGTGGAGAAGCGAGGGGAAGCGTACCAGAGCGCAAAAAGCAGGCCGCCGGCAAACGCGTGGCCGTTCACGGCTAGAGAGATAGACGACGGCGGGAAATAGGTCAGTCACGCGAACTCTCGCTGGCACGGTCCAACGAGCCCAAAAAATGCACCTGCAACCGTGATGACCGGGAACAGCAACATGCGCTTGAGCAGCTTCAAGAACTGGTCCGCGACAAACCACGTGTCGGAGCTCTGGAACAGGTAGACAATATCGAGCCCGTTCGAGTAAAACTTGTCGCTGTCACTCGTCGTGATCAGCGCGCAGGGCTCGCCGCGGTGCGACTTGAGCGCCCAGTCCTCGACGACATCGAGCGCGTCGTTAATACTTTTGACGAAAGTCGGGTTGAACCGGTTGTCGGGCGCCGCGGTCATGGTGAGCGTGAACACATCGCCGGCCTTGGCGAGCTTGACGGCGGGCTCGGCGCTGTTGCGCGAGAACGAGATGGGCACAAAATCGGTGGACATGTTGGCCGTGACTGAAAGGAGATGCTTGGTGCCGGTGTCGAGTCGCACGCGGGGCCAGGGAATTATATATGGCGACGGGTGCGAGTCACTCGTGGTCTTGATCGAGCGAGACGCGACGCGTCGCGCCCTTGTCCCTGAGTGGCATGTCCCGCACCAGGTCGCCGATCGGATATCTCGGTTCGGATATCTCGGCTCGGGTATCTCGGTTCGGGTATCTCGGCGCGGGTATCTCGGCTCCAACTGGTACTGAGCGTATTGAGCACGGTATACTTGTTGATCATGCATGGCAAAGGCCTGGGAGCAGGTCGAGCGCGCGGTGCATGCGATTCTGTGACTGGAGCGGGTGAAGCGCGTCTCGCATTCGTTGGGCGCATCTCGCGTTACTGCACGTGTGGAACGTGTTGAGCGTGTAGAAGCTTCGAAGCGTGCAGTCTTTCAGATCGCGTGCGATCATGTCGAACCTGTAGAGCTCGCGGAGCTTGGAGCTTGCGGTCTGCCTTTCTAACCTGTCAAGCACGGAAGATGATTCCTGCCAAGAGATGAAACGACTGGAAATGAAGTGGGCCAAGCTAATTGAGGGGCCACCACGGCCCCTCCTTCCACACGCTTGCCATTTTACATTTTCGGCTTCATAAACTTACGCACGTCAATCTCCATGCGAATGTCGAGCTTCTCCACCACATCCGCGTAGGTCCCGAGCTTGAGCTCCGAGACAATCGGCCCGGCGCGTGCAACCTTGGGCGCACCCTGGTCCGCCCACTTGCGTGCGACGGCCAGGAGCTGGTCGGCGGGCGCGATCGCGTCAACAAGACCAGCATCGACGGCCGCCTGGCCGCCGTAGCGCTTGGGCTCGAAGATGAGCGGGTGCACGGTGGTCGGCGGCAGCTTGGCGCGTGCGATCCAGGCCATACCCGGGTGCAGCGACGACGGGAGGTCGATTTCGTTGAGGGAGAGTAGGCCCTTATCGGTGCGCAGGATACGGTAGTCGTGGCTGTTGGAGCAGATGGGTCAGAATTGTACGGTCTGACGGGAAATTCGGGTGGAGAGGTGCGGCAACGCATACCAGAGGGCAAATAGCAGACCGCCGGCAAACGTGTGACCGTTCAGGGCTACACAAGTGAATTTATGAGCGGGAAACTGGATCAGCCGCTGTCCAAATTCGTGCACAAACGACGCGTCCGCGGCCGTACCGGCGACCGTGATGACCGGGAACAGCAGCACACGCTTGAGCAGCTGGAGGTACTGGTCCGAAATGAACCACGTGTCGGGGTTCTTGAACAGGTACATGACGTCGAGCCCGTTCGAGTAAAACTTGTCGCTGCTGCTGGTCGTGATCAGCGCGCACGGCTCGCCGCGATGCGACTTGAGCGCCCAGTCCTCGACAATGTCGAGCGCCTCGTTCATGCTCTTGACGAAAGTCGGGTTGAAGCGGTTGTCGGGTGGCGAGGTCATGGTGAGCGTGAAGACATGACCGGCCTTGGAGAGCGTCATGACGGGCTTGGCACTGTCGCGCGGGAAGGCGAGCGGCGCGAAATCGGTCGTCTTTTCGGCCATGATGGTTGCAGCTGCAGTTGCAGTTGTTGGTCGTTGATGGTTGAGGGAGAGTGAACGAGAGATAAGCTGGCACGAGCCAGCACTGGGAACCTGGGCGAGCCATGAAGCGATGGCACCAAGACGATCTTTCAGCCGGCTGACCTGTTATTTTTTGCCGTGGCCAGGCCGTTGCAGCTTGACCATGACGTTTGCTTCATGTGATCGCGGCGCTACTGCAAAGTGGTTGTGGCAGGTTCCCGCGTCAAACACAAACAGATCGCGTCGCGCCCTGCTTGACACTTCTCGCCTTCAGAGAACCACTGCCTTCATCCACCGTCTGCAGCCAAATGTGCAGTGCTGCCGCCGCAAGGAATGCCAAGGAATGCATCAATTGAGCGACAGGTCCCCCTTTTGTGCGCAGCGCATGCTCGAACACATACAAGGAGGACTCCAGCTCAAATGCCCAGGGCCGAAAAAGATCACATTTATCAAAGAAAGCACAGGCCCACAATCTTTGCACTGACACTACTGTTTCCCTTCACCATGCGCGGTGCTGTGGCCAAGGTCTCCTGCGACGCAGAACCAGCCTTGGCCAGCACCATTGGATGAATGGGTAACCTGGCCATCGCTTGTATCGCAGTCGGCGCGGTGCGCCTAGCCAGCGGGGTGGGTCGAGCTGTGAATCGCGGACCTACAACCAGCTCTGGTGCTGCGAGATCGGGCTCAGCGACATCCTTGTCGTTGTCACTGGCGGCAGACGACGACACGGTGGGCTGCGACGCGGGTACATCGTCAGCTGGAGCTGCTGCGCATGGATTTCGCCGACCGAGATACCAGGGACGGAGCGAGCGGGCGGACGCGGGTAGTCCTCGATATTGATCGCGAAGCGCAGAGTGCCGGCCTTGGGGATCTTGAGCGCCCCGCGCCCAATCCCATCAAGACTCGACGAACACGCACATCGTTATCTGAGCACATCCCGGCAAGCAGCGACAGCGCTCATTGAGCACCGATCGCATACTTGCCGTGCATCTTGATCGCCGCCGTGACATAGGTAAGGTGCTGGAATGTGGCCGGATCGTCAATCGGCGCAGACACTTAGGTCTCGAGGAGATGGGTCGAGATTGGACCAGACGGCGGTGGGTTCGTGACGGGCGGCGGCGGCACAGGGTCCAGCTCGGCCACTGCGCCGCGAGCGCTTGGCGGGTTCCTGCGTCGCATGCTCCAGCTTGCACTTCCTGCCGACCGGGACATGGATCGGGACGTTCTCGGGCGGTGGCATCATCACGCGGTGGGCTGGCGCGGGAGGACGGTCCGTGCGTGAAGGAGCGCCGCGGTGTTGCGCGCAAGCGGCGGCGAGGGTGGGTGCTGTGAATCGGGCGCATTCTCGCCGTCATCATCCTCGCCGTGGTCCGAGTCCTCATCGAGCACAATGGGGGTCGCGTCCTCGTTGAACTTCGACTTGGCGCGCGCCTTCTTCGCGCCCTTTTTTGTCGGGCACCTGGCGAGCACGCTCAGTCGCCTCGACATGTTTCTGGCGAGCGAGGGGAAGGTGAGCGAGGGATGAGTGCATGAGCGGAAACGAACACGCAATCAAGGAAGGGGCAGGTGGACAAGTTGACGTACGTCGAGCACCTCGGGGTTGAGGACCAGCAGACTGGGGCCGTCGTTGCCGCGCGTTAAGGGAAAGTGGACAAGTACCTCGCCACAAAACCAGTTGGAGGTGATGCCCGTCGCATACACGAGCGCGCGGTCAGGCTCAGCGGCATCAGCCAGGTAATCGGTAGCTGTGCGCAAAAGCCGCAATTTGGCTTTCGTCTCGTCTTCGAACACGAACTTGCTGTTGGTGAGGGCATAATCTTTGCCGATTTTCGAGGCGAGGGTCGCGCGCCGCAAGTCATCGTCGTTGAGCGCATCGACTTCGAAATGGAGGTCAGGCAGCTGCAGCGAGCGCTGGTGGCAGAGGGGGCCACGACGGTGAGCTTAAAGCCGATTGTTGCGTCTTCGTCGTTGATATTGGAGTCCCTAGCGGGGTCGTGACGGCATCTTCTTGGACGGTTGCGGGGAGAGGAGAGAGAGACCGTAGCATTGGACCATTGAAGAGCAACTATTTGTTGGCGATGCCAGCGATATGTTTCAGGCTGTTTGATCAGGCACTGATTCTGACCACTCCAGAGGCCGTTGTGCGCCTTCACGTTTAATTGCCATCCCCATTGATTTAATCAACTGCCATATCAAGATCATACCCGCTGCCTTGCTGCCATCCTCTTCATTTCGTCCGTCGCCACGATCACGACGCCGCTGAGTTTGCAGGTCCAGCGGGCTCGCCCAACCCACCTCTCCTTTGTGGCTGTCCCTCTCCATTCACGTCTTCGGCAGGTGGAGGAAGCGCCGCGTCCGATGCCCGTCGTCCTCGCACGGCGGCCGATCCCACGCCCGAACGCGTGCCAATCGCCGACCCGAGCGCACGCGCCTTGGTCACGTCCGGCGACGCCGGCCGCGACCTGGTACGCGACGCGGCAACTGACCCTGGCGCGGGCCTCGGCACGACTGACCGCCGCCCAGCCTTGACATCGCCCGCTCCGGGCCGCGACCGTCCACCCGTTGGCGCGGCAGTGTCAAGGTCCTCGACTTCCAGTGCCGTGAGCCCAACGGCCGCGGTTGGCGGATCGGGCGGCATTTGCTTGGCGTAGTAGCTCTCGATCAGGATGAGGATCTGCGAGTCGCGCAGCGTCTGGACGGGTTGGCCACCGACTCGCGCGCTTCCCTGCGCGTGGTCGCGCGTTCCTCGGCGTCGTGCGTTGCACGCTGCCTGCGCTGCACGCGGTGTGTCGATGCGAGTGACGCGCGCGTGTCGCGCCATGCCTGCTCCTCACGCACTTTGGCGGCGCTCGCGGCCTCGGCGTCGGCGAGCATGACGCGGCGCTCCTCGGCCTTGGCGGCGAGTCGCTCTTGCCGTGCAAGTTCTTATTGTCGGTTCTGGATGATGGAGTGATTGATTAACTGTCAGTCTCGCGTCGAAAATGAGGGCGAGTCTTCGGCGTTACCAAACCCAACGTACACGGGCCTCAAAAAAGCGCTTTTTCTGCAAGCACTGCGTGGTCTGCCTTGCCGTTGCCTTGTTATCATCAACGGCCGGCGTATTGCGCGTACTCGGTGATGGGAGCACCGCGCCCGCGGGGTCCTCGGCGTCGGTAGCTTGCCGCTGCGATTCTTCAGCGGCGGGTCGGTGCGCGGCCGCGAGCGACGCTTGACGTTGGCCCAGCAGGGTGCCGTTCCATGTCGCGACCTAGGCGCGTGATTTCTGGTGCAGTCGGAAGCGCTACGTGGGTTTGGAGTGGGATGGGTCAGACACGGCGGCGAGCCGAGACACGGTGGAACCGACACACACCTCTTCCTGCCGTGCGCGCTCGTCGTCGGCGGCCTCGTCAGCGGTCAGCGGGTCCGTTTGGTGCAGCGATGCGAGCGCGACCGAGCCCGGTCTCGGCGGGACCGGATCGACCGGATCGAGCGGGCGCGGCCAACAAGCGCGCACCGGGTTTCACAATGGCGGGACGAGGTGGGCGGCATGACGGCGAGATGACTGGCCGTCCGGGTCAACTGAGCGCAGAGTCGATGATAGGGCCAAGTTGGTGGTGCGGTTGCAGGGAGTCGTGGATCAGCGGGTGTCGACCAAGGCCATGGAATGCAGCTCGTCGATCGAGTGATGGACGGTGGGCGATGCCGCTGCCGGGTGAGAGCGGGAAGCCAAGAGCCAGGCCAGTGGCGGGGGTGCTGGGAGACACGTGGGAGACGCGTCCAGCTCGCATTGGCGCCTTTGGCACCGTTGGATGCCGATTCCACGAAACCGCGCCGGCAACCGTGCCGCCCGCAGACGCTCCTGACCGCCGCATCCAGACAAAGGCCGTTTCAGGTGTGCGCTGACACGAAATTACGGCGAGTCGGCGTGTGACCTCGACTTGCCCAGGACGAGCTCGTGGCCGCCATGAGTGCGTCTCACTCTGCCGCCTAACCAGAACCAACCGAACACAGTGCGGCAATCCAAACTGCCTCATCTTGTTCCATCCATTCTCCGCCCACTCATCCCCACGCCGCCGTTGTGCAGTAGTGCACGCGCAGCGCGCGCGTCCCACTCGCGTCTTGCGCGTCGGCAAAGCACCGGTCGAGATTGTGCATGATCTCGTCAGGCGCCGGCGCAAACGCCTGGTTCACGTAAAGGAACAGCGACGCATCGGGCGCCAGACCCAGCTCACGGCGGAGGAAGGCGGCCACGGCCGCGAATTTCTGGCTGGCCGAGACGCGGAACACGGGTCGTCGCAGGATGGGCGCGTCGCCGATGGCGTGGAAGCGTAAGACGACTGATGAATTGTTGGGCTCCATAGTCAGTTTTTGTCTTTGGGGATCTTGGGGGCACCGCGACGTCGTGTACCCTTGGCCGCCGTGGCTCCTGCTGCCGACGGCGGTGGCAGCGCCGGGGACGTGCTGGGTGGGGTGGATGGGGCGCTCATGAACAAATCTTCGGTGCGACGCGGCGATCAGATGAGTGCGGCAAGTGACTTGTCTTGTCAGTGCTGTTGCTGAGGTGTGTCGACGGCGCAGCATCAACGGGAGAGTTGATTTGTGACTGGCGTTTCGGAGAGGGTGACGTGACAGCCTGTGCAGAGTGATCGAAGGGCCGCTCCGCGGGATGCGTCCAAGCAGCAGCTGCTTCTGCGCGTGCCATGGCCCCTGTTGCATCCCGTGCACAGGCCGCAGGCGGCACGCACCCTGTGGCCGGCTCGGCACCAAGCAACAACCTCCAAACCACCACCCCGGCTCCACTGCGCAGGCCTTCTCGATAGCCACCACCACGCCGCCGCCGCCGCCGACGCCGTCGGACACGCCTCAACAAGTCTACTCTGTGAGCAATTAGGCCGCTTTCACACCGCCCGCCCTCCCGCCCGCCTCCCGCTCCCCTTCTCTCTCCTGTCTGCGTCGACCTGGTCCAGCCCCGCCCAGTCCCGACCTGCCCTTCGCACGCTATGGCCCTGCCGTCGACGAGTCTCCCACGCGCGCGCGCCGGTGCCGCCGCAGGTGCCGCGCCCGTGCGCCGTTCGCGACTCGCCAACGAGGTCACGTTCACGTCCGACGACTCGAGCAGCAGCAGCAACGACGACGACCGCGACGACGAGCATGATCATGACGACGACGCGGCCGATCACGACGTTTCGGCGCCACGGTTCGCCGTGCCGCACCCGCCCACGCGCACCAACGGGGGCGTCGCGCGTTTGCCGCCGGGCCGGTCGCCCCTTCACCTGCATGCCGAGTTGAACGATAACGGCGCTGGCCCCGATCGTGACGCGGATGCCGAATATGACGACGATGAGGATGACGAAGACGACGACGACGAAGACTACCAGCGCCCGGAGTTGCCGCTGACCGACTCGCGCGGCGAGAAAATTGACACCAGTACCCCGTCTCTTCACCGCGCCAGCAGTCTCGTGCGCGGGCTCGGGTCGCTGCCGTCGTTTGCCGAAGAAGACGAGGACGAGGTCGACGACAACGAGAGTGCCGACGCGTTCCCGACCGAGCCACCAGAAACGCGCATTGCCGCCGATCCGTGGGCGTCGTACCTCCGCACGTCGATTCGCGGGCCAGAGTACTCTCCGCTACCCTGGACCGACATGTGGGACGGCGTCGAGGACGTGACTGTCATCAACCCGCCGCCGCTGATCCCGCCAGGATCGACTGCGCCGGATATGGAGGAGGACGTGCCAGAGCCGGACGCACCGACGTCGACGTTCCGAGTCTACTGGACGGTCTCGCCGGCGCTCCGCTCCGCCGCGCGGGCGCAGCAGCAGCAGGAGGGTGATGCTGACGAGGCCGACTCGGAGGCTGGCGGCCCAGCACTGTCGCTTGCGACCCTGCCCGACCCGGAAACCGTCTATGTCCTGATCCATGGCGCGGGCCATACGGGGCTCGCATGGACGCTGTGCGCGCAAACGCTCGTGCGCGAGCCGCCCGTGCCGTACGCGGCGGCCCCCTCGACCGAGCCGTCGACTGCACACGTACTCGCGATCGCCATCGACCTGCGCGGTCACGGCGCGACGCACGTCGGTAATCCGGCCGCACCACTGACACGTGCGCAGTACGCGGGCGATTTGGGTGCGGTTTTACGCGAGCTGTTCGACATGGAGCGTGATCCACACGTGCACGCGGGTGCGGCGCCGTTTGTAACAGGGGATGCTGTTGTGCCGCGGTTCGACGAGGATCGCAAGAGGCCGTGTCCGCGCGACTTTGTGATTGTTGGGCATAGTCTCGGTGGGGCCGTGGCGGCGCATTTGGCGACACACGCGCCCGCGATTGGTGCCTGGCCGCGCGGCGGACGGGTGTTGGGGCTTGCGGTCCTGGATGTTGTGGAGGGGACCGCATTGGAGGCCATGGAGGGCGGCGGAATGCAGGCGCTGATCATGGCGCGACCCAGCGAGTTTGCCAAGGTCGCCGACGCTGTGCGGTGGGCGTACGTACTGGCACACTTTCGATCGCAGCGATGCGGAGAACTGACTTGCTCGCGTCACGCGTAGGGTCCAAAGCCACCAAACGTCGAACGTGCAATCGGCGCGGCTCGCCGTGCAGTCGCAGTTGCGCCCGCGCGACCCGGACGATCCAAACTCGCCACTCGTTTGGATCGCCGATCTCGCCGCGACCGAGCCGTACTGGCAAGGTGCGCTTTCGTATCTCTCCACTCTCCCCGTCCTCCACATTCCATGGCTCACTCTTTCCGTCCACAGACTGGTTCGCCAACCTCTCCGACACGTTCCTGCACGCGCCGTGCGCCAAGATCCTGATCGTTGCCGGGACTGACCGGCTCGACAAGACGCTCACGATCGCGCAAATGCAGGGCCGGTTCCAGCTGCACGTCATGGGCGGCGGCGTCGGCCACTGCCTGCACGAGGACGCCCCCGAGGCCACGGCGCGGGTCTTGACCCAGTTTACGGCGCGCAATGCGCGCTTAATCCTGCCCGTGCACAAGGTCCCGCTGCACCCGTGATTGAATCAGCAGGACGATCATTACCAACATCTTCGCCACCACCTCTTTTCCCGCTCTCTCCTCGTCCGGCTGAACGGGAGCCGCTGTGTTATTTGTCCACGCTTTTGTACTCTGTAGTCCAGGCGCCTTTTATTTTAGTTTCGCCTGCTTTATATCACCTTCTCTTGCTGCCCTGTCGTTCGCGATGCTCCTCCACGCTGCCATGCGCGATACTCCTCCCGACTCGTACCCTTCGCTGCCGTTGCTACACTCACGAAGCAAACCTCCGCCGACGATGGCGGGTCCCCAAAGCTCATCCATGCATCAAATTTGTCTCGCTGCCCTGCTATGACAACACGTCCAGCACCATCTGCCACTTCCCCGGATCCCCAAACTGCTCCGTCCCCCCTACCCTGGCGCATCCCCTGCACGACCTCCCTCACCACCGCCCCTACCGACGCCGGCCGCGCACGCGCCGCTTCCCTGATCGTCTCCGCGACCGCCATCCCCACCCCCTTCCTCGTCGCGCCCGCCATCATCTTCACCACCAACCTTACCCACCGCGCGATCCCAACCGGCGTCCTGGCCCCTGCCAGCGGGACCAGCAACGCGCGCGCAATCGCCATTTTCCACCCGTCGCCACCCCACTCGGCCGCCTCGACCGCAGCCGCAAACTCTTCGATTTCACTCCAGGTTTCGCCGTCGACCGCATCTAATCCGGCGGTCGCATCGTCTCAGTGCGCGAGAAGCACGGCGAACCACGCAGCGTGCGCGCGCGCCGTCGGCAAACCTTCGAGCACGTGAGCCATATCCGTGAGCACCGACCGGTCATAGACGGCAATGGTTGGGATCGACGTGGCCGCGAACGCGGCCATGGCGCAGTCGAGTGCCGCGTGCGGTGAGGTGTCGAGCGCCGACGCCAGCGACACCGCGCGCAGGACGCGCAGCGCCGTCTGGTCGTCGTGCGTTCGACCAGACCGGGCCGACGTGGAGCCGCGGGTCGGGTATCAGCTGGACCATGTCGTTGACGAGGAGAATCGTCTCGCGCAAAAGCTTTGGGCGCTTGTCGGATGTGGCGTACGGTGGAGACCAGAACCCGCCCGGGACGATGCCGGGTTATTTGACCGCACCAACGACCCAGTTGGCGTTCACGTCGGCGTCGTCGGTCGGCGGCTGGCCGAGCGTTTCGCAGAGGAGGCGGCAGATCTACAACAGAGCGGGAACGGTTAAAATCGATATTATCCATCAGAACGTTAAGGTCGCGAATCATTCACGGACCGGGGGAAACGTCTTGCACGCTAATTTCGTGACAAATGCGCGCGCAGCATGCCAAACCTCAGCGGTCGACGGTGTGAGCGCATCAGGCGCCCATCCGACGCGGGCAAGGTGCTGGACAGCCTTATGGAACGCTATGAATTGATAGAGAACGGAAACATGCATCGGCTCTTTGGCGTGGTAGGGCGCCGCTGCTACAAATGCCGAATCGAGCGCCTGTTGCATTGCCGTGTATATCCCGAGCGCTCGGGATTGCAGATTGACGGGGGTGCCGTCGAAGCCGTGACCTTCGCCTGTGTCCCCTGGATATGGTGCCGCCATGGTGCTGACACTGGTCGCGATCCTTGCTGGCGGTGGTGAGGTCGGCTGGTCGCGCTCCCGTTTGACGCCGTGCTCGTCGAAGTTCGGGTCAAACTGGCTTGTGGAAATTGCAGCGAGTTTCTTGCAGCAGGCGGCGTTGGAAGTGGTAACTGTGCTGTGATCACCAATTTGAGCATGTCGAGCAAGCAGTGACTTGGGCGGTGGGACTCATTGCTCTCGCTGGAGACAAGAACGCGGCAGAAGCAACGTTACGCGATGGAGCGAAGAAAGCTCTCAGGGCGGACGCCTTCATTACTCCTGACAGTTACCGGCGCCAGGACACGATCAGTACCAAGACCGAGTCGAGGACGCGCAGGGCGCACTGCGCACAGGAGGGCAGATTCTTTTCCGCATGATGATGCTAATACTTGCAGTCTGGTGGAGAAAGTCGTGTCCGGTGTCCTCTTTTCGAAGACCAAGACCAGTCCTTCAGAAATTGTCTTAGCGGCTAGCTTGGGCCGTTGGGTATGGCGGACTGTGTCCATCTGCAGCAGGCGAGGACATCGAGGCTGATGGTCGATCTGCTCCCTGCTCCATATCAGCAGCGTGTGCCTCCTGCCTGGCATGCGGCGGTGATGCGGTGATGTGAAACCGTGAATGTGTCCTGGTCTCATTTTATGAACTGCTGCCGTATTCGCTGTCCGCGCCGCTGCTGGAGTTGATGCTGTTGATGGTGCTACCCGGTGCTGTCAGAGTTGTATCATTCGTGACCAAAAGAGGCAACGACACAACGCAAGAGAAGTGTGTGGCGCATGTTGGTGGAGATGGCGACGGTGAGCATACGACTCCAACCGGACTCCAACCGTCTCGCGTCGTCCTTGCTCTCCGGATCTGACCCGCGCGCGACGCTGCCGCGACTGCTACGACTGCCGCAACCAAGAGCGGATCAGCTTTCAAGCAATCTGTGACCAGAGACGCGTCGTTGCGCTCACACGGACTGCGAGACCCGGATCGATCCGCTCCGCTTTGCCACTCAGCCAAGCATCCAGACGTTGGCCTCCAGCACCCACCCGAGCGCAAGATGGACGCCGACCCAGTCACGGCGCGATACGAGCGCGCGCGTGCGCGCGAGCGGCCGCCCACGTTTGTGCCCGTTCCGAGCGCCACGCTCTCGTCAGAGTGGCTGCTCGATCTGGGCCGCTTGCTCGACCTGGACCCGATCCAGCGCGACTATGTCGAGTGCGCCGTCGACTGGATCTGCGGCCTGATCAACGAGCACCGCGACCACTGGGCCCGCGTCGGCACCGTGACGCGCGTCGCGCGCGTCGGGTCGTTTTACAAAGAAACGGCGATTTGCATCAACTTTGACGCCGACTTGGTCGTGCAGCTGCGCGATCTGGACGTGATCAGCGACGAGCGCTCGCAGCAGGCCGCGCAGATTGGGCGCGAAGTGCTCGCACGGTATCTCCCGAATCCCCCAAGCGCGCCGAGCAAGTGGGTCGAGCGGCTCACGCCCAAAGGGCGCCGTGTGCGCGTCAAGCTCGACAAGCTCGAGACGCGCCGCACCAGTTTGCTGATCGCTGTCGCTGTGCAGCCGCGCACGCCTCACGCGGTCCCGCCGCTCGTCATCAGCATGGACGTTCTCTTCACGAAAGATTGCTCGCATGACGGCGATACCGTGGCGGCGCGGTGCCTGAGGCAGATTTTGTACAAGCGCTGGATCTTGCAGTACTTCACCGAAAACAACATGGATCCCGGGCTCAACCGTCGGCTGCAGCCGCTCGTGTCCGAGGCCGCTCAGAAGCGCGTTCGTGGCCAAGACCCGACGGTGCGCGCGTTGATCCGGATTGTCAAGGCCTGGAACCTGCTGTTGCTCTCAACGCGCAGCGAGGCGCGCGCGCGGTCGACAGTGATCGAGACGATTGTGTTGATTATCGTTGACCAGTGGCCTGACATTGTCGCGTGGGTATGTGCCGTGTGTGTGTTTTGGATTGATCTGAGCCGATTCTTGCAGCTCTCTGATTTCTGCTCTTCATCAAATGAAGTGCGGTCTTTCCGACCGTCACAAGAACCCGACGATTGGCGCGCTGTTTCTCGAGGTGCTCCGCCAACTGGCCCAAGTGGAGTCGATGCAGCTCGGCGACCGGCTGAGCGACATCGACCAAGCACCGCGCCTGTACCGCAACGGCGTCCGCAAATCGATGCGCAAGGACAAGGCCGTGCTTTTGAACCGGGTCCGTCCGTACTCGGCCGACCTTGGCATTGCGATGTGCTACTGACGGCTCCCGGCACCACAATCTGCAGGTCGACTTGCTCAACAACCTACTCTCCACCGACTCCACCCAAGTGTTCGGCGAAAAGTACCGCAAGGAGCTCGCGGAGGCCGTGTCCTTTGTGCTGCAGCAGCTGTCGACTAAACGCGTCCCGTCCCCTTTTGGCATGGTTCTGCCGCAGAATCGGCTCTTCACGACGAGCCGGCTCGGGTTTCATTTGTGCCTGCACCTGCCCAACGACCCGGCCGCGCGCACGTTTCCGACGTCGAGCACGACCGGCCAGTCGTTCAAGGCGACCAACTTCCACCGGCAGATCGCCATGTACCTGCTGCTGCGCGCGCGCGACGTGTTTGCCGCGGCGGCGGGGGGGCTGGGTACAGTGGACGATCCGCGCGCTCTTATCACGCGGTCGGAGACGACCTGGTCGCGCGCGTGGTCGACGGCCGCGGAGCTGAGCTTGCCCACGCGCACGAGGGTCCGGCCGGAGCCGAATGCGCAAGTCGACTGGCGCACGGTCTTGCCCGGCTCGTGGTGCCAGGGCCTGTGCTGCCACCAAGTCGGCACGGGTCATGGGGATGTCGCGGACGACGCGTACTCACGGCCGCTGCGCACGATTGCGACCGACGTGGCCGCGCTCCTATTTTCAACCGTGCAGATGCGGTTCGCGCACAAGGTCATGAAACGTGAGATTCCGTCGGTCGACAACTCGGACCGGATTGTCGTCGCTGTGCCTGTCGCGCTCCGCCCTGCGGGTGGGAACGGCGAGCCGCGTGCCGCGATGCTGCACTTGCACGTGTGGGCGATGCGGTATATTCCCAACGAACCGAAATTGAGGCCGGGAATGGTCGCGGCGGATGAGGACGAGGACGAGGACGAGGACGAGGACGAGGGCGAGGACGAGGATAGGGAGGACCAGGATGAGGATGGCCGCGGTTACCCAGACGACCTGAATGGGCTGTTTTGATCTCACGGGCGGCTGCTGGAGACGAACGGCCCCGGCCTTGGCTTCGATTTTGTTTGATATATGTACCCCCTTTTGATACCATTGATACCAGGAGCATTGTGTCGTGGTTCCAACCGTCCTCACCGAACCGGACGCTCGCCCGACTGTGAGCCTGCATCCACGGTGAGCCTGCATCCACGGGAAGCATGGCAGGCCACGGCAAGAGTCGCGGATGCAGCAAAACGTGTCGATGCAAGAAGGGTGGCAACGCCCGTGAAAGAGTTATGCGTGCGGAAGATGCGTCTCAGCAGGAAAGCATGCTGCTGCTGCTGTCCACCATCCATCCTACTCCGCGAGCAGCCAAGCATCAGCGCCAACGATTTGGGCACACCTTGGCCGATGCCGGCAGCTCTCCTCCTGCCCGCGGCTGGTGGTGCTCAAACCGCAGTGTTGCTGTCTGAGCACCCACGCTCCGAGCTGCGAGTTGCCCGAGTCGCCAAAGTCTGTCTCAAAAAAAATGGTTTCATCTACTTCTGCCCGCTCGTCACATACTGGCGCGCCGTCTCGCGCATCGGCCGGTCACTCGACACATCCCCGCTGCCGTGCACGCCCGTCGCGTGCATGACCCACCTGGTACGCGCCCCGCCCTTGCCAGGCTGCCGCGACAGCACCGCCATGAGCACCGACTTGTGCTCGCCGACCGCCGACTCGGAAAACGTGTACGTGCACAGCTCCTGCGCGCCGTCGGTCAGGCGAATGTAGGGCGCGTCAATGTCCTTGAGCGTGGCCCCGAGCCACGCCGACATGAAGAATGCCAAGTGCATGACGGTCTTGGGCACCTTGTCGAGGTCAATCGTCATCTTGTGCACGCCCTCGCTGCGGTCGCGCACAAACGTGTCGCCCGAGTGCTCGACCGACCCGTTCTGCGACCTGCGGTGGCAGTACGTGACATGCTCGCGCGTGCTGCCCTCGCCGTCGAGCAGCAGCACCGACGCGTCGAGAAAGAGGCCCGTGGCCGAGCTCCACGTCTCCTCGACGGCAATCTTGCGCGCCGTCGGCGCGACCGAGTAGGACTCGCCGCGCAGCAGAATCTTAGAGACGCCGCGGGACTGGATCTTGGAAAACACCGTGTGCCGCGTGTGGTAACCCTTGCGCAGCGACGCGGCCACGGCGCCGTAAATCCACCGCGTCGTCGCGAGTTGCGAGAGCACCGACACGCGCAGCCGCTGGAACCAGGCACCCCAATGCGGCGTCTCGTTGAGGATGGCGCGGATGCCCGTCTGGATGCGCGCCGTCACGCGCGTCGGCAACTTGCCGTACAGCACGTCGGCGGTCAGCGCCATTTCAGCGACGGAACGCGGTGGCGGCAGAGCGAGGGCCGCGTCGGCCGGTCGCTGCCTCCCGCGGTGCTCGTCGAGGAACAGAACGTGGAACGCAATCAGCCGCCGCGACACGGCCGAGGCCTCGAATGCGGCCGCCAGCAGCTCGCGGTCGGGCACTTGTACGACGCGGTCCTCGTCTTGCCACCTCTTGATCAGCGCCGGGTTCGACTTGCCGATCCACAGCACGCTGCGGTGCATGACCTCCTCGAGCAGGGGCTGTGCGAGCTGAGCCCACCCGTACTGCTCGCTCACAGAGAGCAGCGCCAGCAGGTCGCCAAGCGACGGGACCGCAGTCTTGGTGCGGTGCACCTCGCCGCTCATGAACCGCGAGAGCCGGTGCTCGACGTTGGCCTGCTGCGCCGGGTACCGGTGCAGGCACGCGACCCACACGCGGTGCAGCTGCGTGTAGAGCTCAACCGCCGTGTCGGACGCGTGCAGCCCACGGTCAGCCAAGAGCACCGCGCACGTGTTGAGCAGCTTGGGGAAGACGGCGTTGATCATGCTCGGGTCGAACACGGGGCCCGCCGTGCCCGGCTGGGCGAGCGCTGCAACGAACCGCTGCACGTCGGCGAGCGCGCGGTCAAAGTGCGTCTCGCTCAGGTAGAGCGGCAGCCAGTGCGTGAAGGTGCGCTTGTCGCCGGGCGTGACGCGCACGTGCAGGCTGTAAAACGCCGTGCGCGACAGGAACGCCATGGTCGGCATCGCATAGTCGACCTGCTTGGTGCGCGGGTTGACGGTGATCTCGACGGGCAGGCCCAGCACGTCGTCGGTAAACGACACGCGCGTGTACCAGCACCGCAGGTCGCGCACGGCCTGGTTGTGCTCGGCCATGTAGAGGTACCGCCAATCGCGCGCGAGCCCAGCGAGCCCCGACTGCTTGCGCACGAGCCCACGCCAAACGTCGGCGGCCTGGCACGCCCAGTGCAGGTACCGGCACGTGCCAGCGACGCGGAAAATGTCGGTCATGGCCAGCGCCGAGTCGCCGAGCACATGCAGCAGCAGCTCGGTCGGGAGCCGGCCGAGAGCGCCAGCGTCGCTCGAATCTGGAGCGGACCGCGTCGACTTGCCGGGACCGCTGCTCTTTGCGGTCGCCTTGGCCTCCTCCTCCTCCTCCACCCGCTTCTTGGCCTGCGCGACAAGCTGGTGCTGTTGCACAGCGGGCGTCGTCGTTGCCTGCTTTGCGACCGCCGACCACGCCACGTCGAGCTTGGCCACGGGCTTGGGTTGCCGAAGCGCCACGTCGTTTTCGCGCAATATCCTGCGGAGATGGCCGAGCTGGTCGAGAACGTGCCGTGGCATGTCGAGCATGACAGCACGCGTCGCCGCCGCGTCCTTTTCCTTTTCCTCGGGCTTGGGCAGCGTCTTCTTCGAGGGCAGCGGTGGAAAAGGAGTCGTGCGGGCGTGCCCACACGAGTCGCACCGAAACTGGCGCGTCTCTTCCACAGCCGCGCCGAGCTGCTTGTACGTCGCGCGCTTGTACATGTCCCGGTGCCACAGCAGCGCCTGCAGCTGCATGAGAATCGAGCGCACCGTGTAGGCCGAGCTCCACCCCGTGTACTGGTGCGTCGACGTCTGCTTGAGGTTGCCTGCGCGGTGGAGAAGAGTGGGGGCGTCAGTTACATGCCATCGTCGAGATTGAGCATCCATCAGCTCTGAACGCACCCGTCTCGAGCATGTCCATGCAAACCGGGAACAACCCGTCGCGCGGGCGAGCGCCG
Source organism: Allomyces macrogynus ATCC 38327 (assembly GCA_000151295.1). Lineage (NCBI taxonomy): Eukaryota > Fungi > Blastocladiomycota > Blastocladiomycetes > Blastocladiales > Blastocladiaceae > Allomyces > Allomyces macrogynus. The sequence continues at coordinate 980,667 of GG745346.1, read as the reverse complement.
AGCACATTGAGATGGCCCGGAATCGACGTGCACAGCACGACCGAGGGCGGACGCGCCGGGTAGAAATCAGAGAACCGGATCACCATGTGCCAGACCGACTCGGCCATTTCGACTTTGGGGCACAGCTTGTCGAGCTCGGCAGGCCCAATGAGGTTCACGTGCCACTCGAGCATGTTGCCCTCGAGCGGTGCGGCCACGACGTGATCGAGCGGGTCGGCCTGCAGCTCCTTCCAGTCCCACATGAGCCGGCGAACGGCAGGCGTCTGGCCGCGCGTCGACTTGGGGCTCGGCGGCAAGGGCTGGTCCGTGCGGGTCGAGGTGGACAGCGCAGCCATGATGGCAGGGAGTGGTACGCGAGGATACAAGCGAGGAGAGCTCGGGTTCCGAGTACGGCACTTGATCTTGATCTCACTGCTGTTGGAAACGAACACAGGACGGGCCCAGTATATATTTCTCGTCGAGGGCGCCTCTTGAATGACATTTTGAAGACTCGACGTCGACTTGGTCTCGATGCTCTGCTCTGCAGCAAGCTGTGATTCCTTTTTTGTTCATGTCAATGGTCCAGCCAGCTGGGGACTGGTGCGTGTGGGTGTGGCAAAGTGGACCGACGTTGAAGTGACAGGTTGCCGACGTGGTCATGACTCGGCAAGCACAAGCACAGGCGGTCCGACCGAACAGTGCCAATACAAACCACATCCCGCACGACCGGTTTCTTGACACAACAACCAGTTATGGGCAATCCATTCTTGATGCTCGCGCTGCGTGTCGAGGATGGATTGCGGCTGTGCAGAAGCTGGCTAACCCAATAAAGAAATGGATGTATACCGCGCAATGTGATTGATGAGAGGCGTCCCGCGATTAGCCCCGACTCAAGAAAGAAATGTTTTCTTTCGTTTGATCCTAACCGGCAAAAACCTGCTTGCTTTGTGCGGAAATAAATACATTCCCGCATCTTCACGGAGCAGCAGATGCATGTGTGCATCCTTGATGCAACTGCAGAGGCATCAGCACGTCCGTGAAGTATCCGCTCTACCAAGCTGGTTCTTGTTCAGCAACACCACCCAACCGACCCGTTCGTTTCTAAAGGCGGCGCCGCTCACGAGCCTCGAGCCAGAGTGTGAACAGTTGTCAGTTCTCGTGCAAATGACAAGGGAGCGCTGTTTTATATTCAGAAACACCGCACGTATCAATGGTGAACGGCCCATGTCGATGCTTCCAAACTGGCAGGTCGTGTATTTCCATGCCGAACGACAGAAGAACGGAATCACCCACGGCCGACCCACGACTGCACATCAAACTAACGGCGATACTTCTTGCTGATCGCGCCGGCCGGGCATTCGGGACAATAACGCCGGTTGCCTTTGATCGTGCATCGCTCTCGCATGCACCAGGTTCGCCCGCTCACCTTTTGGTAGCACTTGGTGCAATGCTTTTGGTGTCGAGCGAGCGCCTGAACGTAATCATCGACATCGAGCCAAAGTTAGCATCCGCGCCCTTGGGCTAGTGTTGATTCATTCGACCGGATCAAGGATGGATGCTGACCAACACCAGGACGGATCATAATCGGTGTCATCAATGCCATTCCCGTTAACAACGTCGTGGTCGTTGGAGATGGGTGATGCCAGCGCCAGATGTGCTGTGGTCGTGAACATGGCGAGTGCGACAACGAGAAGAACGGTAAGTCGGGCCTTGAATGAAGTCATGGTCGCCAAAGTTGAAAGAATGAGGGCCGGATGTGCGGGGGCTCAAGGGATGGCGCAGACAATGGGCAAGATCTGTTGTCCCAGTTGAGCAGAGCGACTGGTTTGGGTTGTAGTTCAGGGAGAGAAGAGGTCAGCGCGGCGTGGTGCTGAATGTATTCGAACGGTTCGACAATGGGGTACTGTGTACGCTTGGGGCGGTCCTGGCCGGCGAACGCGACCAGGGCAAATCCGCACTCCACTGCTGCCAGCGACATTGAGGCCCAAGGCACCCCGAGACATGGCAAGTCGCTATGTCACGTCGCTCCAAACATGACTTGAAGCTGGCGCTCTGCGCTGTGGTCGTGTCCATGCCTGTGGGACGATGTGCATGGCAAGAATATCTGGCTTGTTGAATCATCTGTGCCAGCTTCATGTCATGGTGGTGCCTCTCTACTGCTCGCTCAATCATCTCCGAACTCTCCGCCCGCATGAGCTGCGCAGCAATGCCGTCCCTTCATTAGAGCTTGATCCGCCCCAGCCCTAGCCGAGGCAGCGACGACATGCGGTCATACTTTGAACTGACCGCACCACCCGCACCTGCGCCGGCCATGGTCATGGGCGCAGTTGCCACCAACCCGGGCGCTGCCATACCACTCAATCCACCCCCAACCTGGCTCGCGCCAACAACGCGGGCCGGTCCCATCATACGCGCTGCATTCGGGCAACGGCGGCCGACGGCGACGGCGGGTTCCGCGGGTGCGAATCCCGCACGCGTTAGAGACGTGCTTTGGTTGTTGTACCGCACACCGTGCAATCCGAGGTCCGCGAGCGTTCTGGGGTCGGTCGCGGCAGCTCGCGCGAGCGGGTCGATGCGCGGGCCCGGCGTGAGCAGCGGGACGGCGATCGTTTGCGGCGGCGACGTCGGGAACATGGATCCGACGCGACGCAAGTTGGGCAGTCGCAGGTGCATCGGCGGCGGCAAGACCGGTGTGCCGTCTGACAGGAGCAGTTTGGCCATGGACCGCGCCGTCGGCGAGGGCGAGTACAGGCGCGGAGCAGCAAACGACGTGCCAGCCGTATAGGTGGAGACGGCCCCAGCGGACCGCGGTCGCGTGCGACCCGTCGTCGGTGCCGACGAAGTAGTGCGGCCGCCCGTAGGTGGCGTGCTCGTCGGCGGTGTTTGCGCAGTCGGAGTTCCACGAGCATTGGTGGCCGACGACCCGAGCAGCGTCAAGTCGGGCGGCATGACGGCCACCGGTTGCCCCGCGGGCATACACGGCGCGTAAACGGGCAACGACATGGCGACATAGCCAGAGTCGTGGCGCAAGCGCGCGAGCGACGCCGAGCTGGGCGACATGGCGCCGTTGGCGACGCGCGAATGCGACGTGGCTGCTGGAGATTCGGTGCGACCGCCACGACTACGGGATCTGGCATCAGCCGACTGCGCACGGACGAGCGTCGACGACGAGCCGCTGGCTTTGAATTTCTGTCTGGACTTGCTTGCCAACGCCGGGTCGGACACGCCCTTGGCGCGGTCCTGCTTGGAGAGCCGGCCGGTTGCCAGGTTGGGCGACTTGGCCCCGTCGCCCGTCCCCGCGTCGCGTGCACGCCGCTTGAGCGCGTCAATGTCACGGCGGCTCGGGCCGTCATCGGTCAATTGGCTACGCGCGACCGGGTCCAGGTCAAGCATGCCTGTGTTGATGCACGTTGCGCTCATGAAAGCCATGAACTGCCGCGCCGCGGCGTTATTGGCTCCACGTGGTCCGGTCGTTGCTGCCGTTGTGGGGGTTGCCGTCGTTGCGCGGAAAAACTGCGGGCTGCGTGACGTCGACTTCCCGCCAGTCGGCGTCACGGGTGCCGCGGTCGGAAGCACGCCGTACACTTGCGACAATGACGACGTGGCGCCCGGCGCGGGCTTGGGCCAGGCCTCGCGGAGCAGCGCATAGTCGCGGCGCGACCGCAAGACGTGCGGGTCGTCCATGCGGTGGACAAAGTCGGCAGAAAAGAGCTTGAGCTTGGTGGCGGACCCGTCATCGTGCAGCATGGGCTTGGACCCGGCAGCGGAAAACTCGCGCGCGAGAACCAAGTCGGTCGTTGTCGCGGTGGTCGTGGGGCGGTACGAATCATGGTGCATGTTGGTGGATGGCACTTTCGGGGACGAGCGCGAGGGCGGGCAAGGTCGAGTGTCGAATTGGTTTGCTGGACAGAGGTCAGGCACACGCATCAACACGTCCAGACGATGCCCAAACGGCGAGGCTGCCACGAGGTCGAGGAATTACCTTGATGGCATCGGATTGCTGCAAGTTGTCGGGGGCGCGAAAACGTCTACTTCTTCGTCATTTAATTCTGCATGCGTTTGCGGGCTGGCCGTGATGGTTGTGGGCAGGCCGGGCAGATCAATGCGAGACAGACGCGGTCACGCCGGAATGACGGCATGATCCCGTCGTGTCCCTCGTTCCTGCCGCTCCTCGCGGCGGTGGGCCTTCATGTCCGGCCGCGCCAACCTCAGGCTGCAAGAAAGCGACGCTTCAACCGCAACGAACTTGCTGCAATCGAGGACCTTTCTTCATCGATTACGGACCTGCCGCCATTGGCCGACCCGTCCAGCCAGCTTGTCGCGACCGGCAACTTTCCTCGCCCGCGCGCCGGGATTCTGTTCAAGGAGCCTCGACCGACGTGACCACGCTCGCTCCTGCCAACCTGCAGGACGTTTTGTCCAATAGTCAGCATCATGGCCGACGTCGAGGTGCCCATCTCATCTGCCCCAGCGTCGCCGCGTCAACCGACCTGGCCAGCGATCACTGACGGCCCCGTCACGAACGGACGAACTTCGACTACCAGACACTTGCTCGCGAGAATGAAGAGCTCCGTGCTCGTCTCAAACAGGCCGAGTGCTTGACCATGGACAAGGTCAAGGTTGACCTTTGGAGCGCGCAGTGTGTATGCGGGCGCGACCCGGACCGCGCCGCGCTCAAGTGGGTCGACTGGGAGTCAGGTGCGTATGTCGTCGTGGAAACCTTGCGCTGCAGTTCAGTCGACTGACGACGTTGCGCTCGGGTTCCGGCTCCGCAGATTACACGTTTCAGAACGGCGTCAAGGCACCCGACTGGCGGCACCAGTTCGGTGAGCTCGGCTACCTCGTCGTCAAGCCGTTTGACGCCGACACGTTCCTGGTCACGGCGTCGACGCTTGGGTACTTTGTCAACAAGGGCTACCACGCCAACGAGGCCGGTATGCGGTGACGCCGTCGAATGGCGATGGTGCCAACAGTGCCGTTGCTCACCCCTGACCTGGTATAGGCACGCCCGAAATCAACTATGACGCCGCGAGCAGCACGTTCCCGTCGCTGTTCCTCTTGCTCCGGGACCGGAGTCCGCATTTCGCTGCGTTTTTGCAGAAATCGCTGCGCGAGGAATCGGATCCACCCGTCGTCTCGACCACCATTACGCCGTCCAAGCCCACAAGCGCGAATGGACCCGGCAGGGACGGAGGTGCCGCAGCTGATGCGGCCGAAGGGGCAGATGCCGCGCCAAACGCAACGGTTTGTTTGCTTTCGTCAGTTTCTGACCTGAGAGGCTAAAAAGAGCTCATCGATGTTTGAACTATTACAGGCGCACGCTTCTGACCCTAAGGGCAACCATGACGACGACGAGGACCCCGCAGAGAAGCGGCGGACGGCCTACCTGAAGCGGTATGTTGTCGCATTTGACATGTTGCGGGGTGGCCAACGATCTTCCTAAGCTCATCCTCCGAGACGACAGGAAAACGGAAAAGAAGGCCGCCGCCAACAACACCAAACCCGCCGAGCCGTCCAATAAGTGGAAGTATGTTGTGCTGCTCCCGTTGGTCGTTTTGACTCCCACTCACCCGCCCTGTTTCCACTGTTCTAGGCAAATCACGCCTGACAAGGGTGCCGAGATTCGCAAAAAGAAGCGCGAACCGTCACCTGTGCGCAAGGTATGGCTGTCTCCGCGTCACTCGTCGTTTTCGCGTGACCCGAATCTCATACGACATTTTGTCATTTAGTCGCCGCGATCGCCCGCGTCGCCACGATCGCCGCTCAAGGGCCGGGCCACGCGAATGTACATGGAGGACTCGGGCGACGAGTCGCACGACACGAGCGAGGAGGAAATGCAGGACAAGCGGCAAGATTGTACGCCCGACGCTGCTCGCGCGAACGCTCTTGGGCGAAGCTGTGGCTGACATCGAACGCTTCTCGCCTGTAGCCGAGGTGCCGCCCGAGCAGTGGCAAATCCAAAAGCTGGTCAAGTATCTCAAGGCCGGCAACCAGACGGCAACCATCATTGCCATTTGCTCGCTGCGTGACTACGATCTGCTCAACGGTACGGGTGCGCGCGGTTTCGACAGGTGTATGTCGTGCTAGATTGTAATCATGCTCAACGCAACCTTAGAAAACAACCAGCTTGCGATTCGCAACGTGGGCGGGCTCGAGATTCTCGTCAACTTGCTCGACACCGACGACCCCAAGTGCAAGATTGGGTCGCTGTCCATTTTGAACAACATCTCGAACAACTGTGCGTCTCCCCTCCCTCGTATCCGCTCGAACACTGTTCGGTCGTCCTCATCGCATCGACCTGCCTTCTAGTCGTGATCCGCAAGGCCATCTCGGAACTGGACGGTATGCGGCCGCTCGTCGACCTCTTGCAGGACCACCATGTCGAGGTCAAGTGTCTGGCCGCCGAGACGATTGCCAACTGCGCGAAATACGGTTCGTTTCCGTGTCTTTGCTCCGCACGCCGTGGTGGGAGGGCTCGCGATTGACCACGACTTGTGCTCAACGTCGTGTAGCCAAGAACCGTCGGATGGTGCGCAAGTACGGCGGCATCCGGAGCCTTGTGCGGCTGCTCGTCACGGACCCGGCCAACCCCGACGGCGAGCGGATCGCGATCAGTGGGGCGCTGGCATTGAGTACTTGCAGCAAGTCGCGTATGTTGTCTCCTCGCTCTCACGGTTTCTCTCGGCGCGGGCTGACTGACTGAACCTTGTGCTTTCAGAGAAAAACAAGGAGGCGATTCGCGTCGCCGGCTCGATTCCGCTCCTCGCCAACCTCCTCAAAAGCCCTAACGAGAAGCTGCTGATCCCCGTTGTCGGCATTCTCCAGGAGTGCGCATCCGACGGTATGTCCCGTTTGTGGTCCCGAAACGGTATTGCTTCGTGACCGCTGACTCGCGCGCGATTTTCTAGAGCAATACCGCATCGCCATTCGGTCGAGTGGCATGATCAAGTTTCTCGTCGACAATCTCGCGAGCAAGAACGAGAAGCTGCAGGCGCACTCGGCGTCGGCCATATTCAAGTGCGCCGAGGACGCTGAGACGCGCACGCTCGTGCGCCAGTTCAACGGGCTAACGCCTTTGATTGCCCTGCTCGACAACACGGGCAACAAGGAGCTCCTAGCCGCGGCGACGGGCGCCATCTGGAAGACGGCGCAGGACATTGCCAATGTCGATGCGTTCAACAAGCTCAACACGATCAAGAAACTCGTTGGGCTGATCGATAACCAACCCGAAGATGTGCTCGTCAACGTGGTCGGTGCACTCGCGGCGTGCGCAAAGGCGCCCGAGGGCCGCCAGGCGATTCGCGAGAGCGGTGGGATCACGCCGCTTGTGGGGCTGCTCAAGGGGACCAACCAGGCGCTGCTCGTCAATGTCACGACAGCGATTGGCGCGTCAGCGCTAGATGGCACGTTTTTCTCTTTCACGTCGCACTCGGGTTACGATGTCGTGCTGACGATTTGACTTGGGATTGTAGCCGACAGCATGTCGATCATTGATCGGCTCGACGGTGTGCGGCTGCTGTGGTCGCTGCTCAAGTCGCCCAACCCGGCCGTGCAGGCGTCGGCGGCGTGGGCCATTTGCCCGTGCATTGAAAACGGTACGTTCCGCTTTCGATTGAGCGGAACTTGGAAAAAGTCCTCGACGGCTGACATTTTCTCTTTTCTTCACCAGCCAAGGACGCTGGCGAAATGGTCCGCTCATTTGTCGGCGGTCTCGAGTTGATCGTCTCCCTGCTCAAGTCGGACAACACCGAGGTGCTCGCGTCCGTGTGCGCGGCGATCGCCAACATTTCCAAGGACGAGGAGAACTTGGCCGTGATCACGGACCACGGCGTCGTGCCGATGCTCGCCAAGCTTACGACGACGCGGCACGATCGCCTGCGCAAGCACTTGAGCGAGGCAATCGCGCGGTGCTGCCACTGGGGCAACAACCGCATCGCGTTTGGGTCGGCCCACGCGGTCGCGCCGCTCGTCAAATACCTCAAGAGCCCTGACCCGGAGGTGCACCGCAGTACGGCGCGCGCGCTGCATCAGCTGAGCATGGATCGTACGTTTCACTCTCGGTTTTGTTTGCGTGGTCTGGACCGGGAACTGACGCCGGGGTTATTTCGTATAGCCGACAATTGCGTGACTATGCACGAGCATGGGGTCGTGCAGCTCCTGCTGAGTATGGTCGGGTCGTCTGACACGGTCCTTCAGGAGGCTGCGGCCGGAACGATTGGCAACATTCGGCGGTACGTTGTGTCTCTCGCGAGCGTCGTTTGCGGTGTCCATTCAACTCACGAGGGGCTCGTGCTTAGGTTGGCTTTGGCTTCGGAAAAGGCCCGTCGCAAGTGAATGGTTGGGCTGTAGGGAGACGCGGACTGACGTGACGGGGACGAGACTGACGTTACTTGGGTCGACGAGCCACATCGAGGCAGAATGAATTGTTGATGTTCTGTTATTTGCTAGCGCTTCCTCGCATCCACGCGGCGGATAACCTTCAGGCCCTCGTCGTGAATCAACTTGCGTGCTGGCGACTCGGGCCGTCCTCATTTCGCCCTCATACTATCGCACGTCCTTTTCATGGACGTTGCTCTTTGCGGTTGACCGCGGAGGACGTGCTGCTGTGCCATACTCCCACAGATCGACAACCTCACCAAACGCTGGGTAAATAACCTGGCTTTGCCTGTCATCCGTTCGCCCGACGGTGCGGACCGTGGAAAACGAGCAACGACACTGCCGATCCCTTCTTCAACCAGCAACCACAAACGAAACGAGGATCAACTGGCTGCAATCGTCTTCTTGCCGCCGAGACATTGTCGCAGCATCTCAGCGCGCCTTGGACCCGCTCGCTTTCGACTGTGGGGCTGCAGCTCCTTGCTCGGGTGCCAACCGACCCGTCGTGCTCTCCAGCAGTTTGCTCCCGTCTACCAAGTGATACCCGTCTCTGATCTCACGCGTTTTTCAACATGGTGACACTCGAAGACGTTTCCGCGCTCGTGATCCGCTTCGTTTTGCAGCACCGCACGGTGCAGCTCATCACGCTCGCCATATTGCTGCCGATCCTGGCAACGCTACGAGCCATTCTCGCCGTGCGGCAATGGTACCGGCACGCGCCCAAGGCGCCGCGCTCGCCCGTCATTACCGTCGAGAATGTGACCAGCGGCGCGTTCCCGCCCCGGTCGCGTCAGCACAGCGATGCTACGACAGCCGCGGGCCCCATTTCGCCTGTGACATCCCGACCAGCACGCCGGTCGCGCGTCACGTCCGTGACCAGCGACGGCAGCAGTATCGCAAGTGCCACGGGCCTGCGCCGAACCACTGCGGGCAGCATGGACTCGCTCCCGCTCGCTGCCCCCGCGTCGGACCTGCTCGAGCCCGGAACAGCCGCGTGGATTGGGATGCGGCCGAGCATGTCGGCCGACTACAGCAGCGACACGTCGTCGACGCTGCCCGGCCGTGCCGACAAGTACAAGCGCAAGCTGCGCGACCTGTGGAACTCGCCGTTACCCGCGATCATGACGCACCCGCAGCACCGGACACGGCGTGGGTCCGGGACGGCGTCGAGCCAGGTGTCCATGTCCTCGGCGCACAGCGGGTCGACGGCCACTGCCACGGCGTTGCCGGATGTTGCGCCGCTCGCCATTGTGCGGACGCCCGCGTCGGTGTTTGCGTCGCTCGCTGATTTTCAGTACCCGGATCGGTACTTTACGCTGCCGAATGGGTTGCGCGTGCATTACATTGATGTCGATCCGATTGAGGTGGGCGCGGCGCCGGGGGTACGGCGCATACGCAACGGGAGCACGATGATATTGCTCCATGGCGCGCTGGCGTGGTCGTACCACTACCGCAAGATTATTCCGATTTTGCTTGACTTGGGGTACCGCGTGATTGCGATTGATTTTCCGGGTTCGTGATTTTCCTTGGAGTTGGCTCGGCTTCTCTTGGCACTGACGAGTTGTGATTCATTCACTTCGTTCCTCATTCTTTGTAGGCCACGGGAAGAGGTGCGCACATTCCGCTGATGCTTCCATGAGCCGTGTCGAATGTTGATCTGACGTGTTCCGCGCGAAATAATGTAGCGACAAGCCTATGCAACCGTCCTCCGTCACGCTCGGCCTCTACGTCTCCACGCTCATTGAATTCTTCACGTCGGTCCTGCACCCGCTCGTCCCACAACCGCCCTCTGCACCCGGCGCCCCACCGTCGGCCATCCCCATCATCGCCTCGCCCGTCTTCGTCGTCACACAGGGCATGTCCGCGGCCGTCGTCGTGCTTGCGATCAAGGAATCCCCCGCCGTGTCCATGGGCACCGCCGGGCTCACGATCCTCTCGGGCTACGCCCCCCCGCATCGCGACGCAATCCCGGCGGCCGACCAGGCACCCGCCCTGCTTGCCGCCACGACCGCCTCTATTTGCCGCACGGCCGTCGCGCTGCACGGCGGTTTGGCGAGCTGGGTCCCGCGCCCGTCGCGCGTCGCCGCCGGGTCATGTACCCGCACCAGCACCACTGTGGCGGGATATGATACTCCGTACACGGGAGGGTCGGCGTTCCCCGTGGCCCCACTCGCGTCTCCGCTCCACTTCCCGGTGCCCGTGATTGGGGAAGTCCCCGTCGAGCGCGTTGCCGCCGTTTTTGCGCCAGGCACTGCCGCGAGTAAAGGGCTCGATCCGGCGCCCCTGACGACCGGGGAGAGGTGGGCCGCGCGGTTGGCACGGGTCGCACACGTGCTGGATCGCGAGACGGCGTTGGAAATGGACGCGGCCAAACTGGCGTTGCGCGAGTGGGCGAGTGCGAGTACCGGGACGAAAGTGACCGTCATGTGGGGTCGGAACGACAGGATGTGGCCCGTGGAGCTGGGCAAGTGGTGGGCCGATCTGTGCGATGCGCCGTTGCGCGTGTTTGAGGGTGCCGGACATTACTTGGCCGAGGACGAGCCGGTGCGGCTGGCGCATGCATTGGATGAGGTGGTGGTCGCGCGGGTCGCGCAGAGGAATGTGGGGGCGGGATTTGCGGGGTGATGGAGCGGAATGATGCACATGGTTCACATGGTTATGGGTCGTCCTTTGTCGTGCAGTCGTTTCCCTACGCTTCGAGGCCACCGCTCCTGAGTGGGAACACTCCGAGTCGTCCGTGTGCCAAAGAAGATGGCGATGATATTCAAAGATTGATGACAAGAAAGCGTTACAGCACGGTTCGCAAAACGAAATGCCGAGGAGGAGGGAAGTCAAGGGCGGAGCTAGTGCAATCAGGTGGAGAGGCCCGGGAGGGAGGAGAACAACAAGAGTGAGGATAGGCAGGCGATCAAAATCAGATCCGAGTCGCGCTCGGGGAGGGCGGGGAGGGGCAGGTGAGAGATCGAAGAGGCCAATCAAAAGCAGATCCGACAAGTCGCGCTCGCTCATTCCAGTCCGTTTCAGTCCTTCCGTCGCTCACTTGTGCACAATGAGCGCCTCGCCCATGACCACCGAGCACTGCGTCCCGGGCGGTACCGCAAACGGCACCCACTTCCCCCAGACACACTGCTGGATCACGGTCCCGCTTTCGGCGCACTCCATGTCCCCAAGAATCGCGTCCGTGCACGCGAGCGCAATCGCGGGCGCCGTAGTCGGTAAGAGCGTCGGCGTCGGCGTCGTCGTCGCGTATCTTGTGTCGGGCGAGGTCGGCGTCTCCACCGACTGGATCGTCGCATCCGGTCGCGCCGCGGGCGCCGTGACCGTGCGCGTCACAATCGCCGTGGCCCCGGCGCTAGGGACCGTGCGCGTGACCGTGGCCGTGATCGTGCGAGTGGAAGCGGGCGCCTCGGTCGGCTGAATGGTGCGCGTCACAGTTCTCGTGACCGTGGAGGTCGCGGCGGGGCCCGACGGGACGCGGATCGTCGTGGGGACAGGCACGCTCGACGTGACCGTCACAGTGCGTGCGGCGCCTGGGACCGTGACCGTGGTCGTGACGGCCGCGGGGCATGTTGCCGAGGGGACGCCCTGCGTGAAGATGGGCGGCTCCGATGAGGGCGGTTTGGGACTGCCCGTTGTCGACCCGGGCTGCAAAGTCGCGCCGCCCGATGCGCGCAGCGCCTGGAAGGCCGTGTTGACGAGCTCAAACCGCTGGTTGGCGCCCGGGTCGGTGCCGCCGCCGCTACGTGGAAGTGCGGGAACGGGTTAAGAGTCGCGCCGCGTACTTCCCCACCACACCTCGGGTACGAGACAACGTACAAGATGCACGAGTTGATGTTGCTGTTGATGTTGCGGTTGTTGCCGACATTGAGCGGCTGGGTCGTGTCAAACTGATCGGCCCACGTCTTCATGCCTGCGCACCTTGACCCGAAAATGATTGCTGCGCCTTGGTCAAACCACCACGCGGCCGCGCGGTACATGACGTTCGGGTCAAGCATGACGCGGCGGTTCGCGTCCTCGGACTGCGTGTAGACGAGCCCAAGGCCCGAGAAGATGTAGGGCCAATTGGCCGGGATCGCGTGGATCGCGCCGGCGCCGCCGTCGGCCGGCTACACGTTGCAACGAGAATCAACGTTCGATAACAGCATACTTCAACCAATTCGCACCGATCACATGGAGAAAGCTGTGCGTACCTGCTGGAAAATCGTCAAGCGCGCCGTCTCGTGCGAGATGGTCGCCGCAAATACGGCGAACCGCGCGTTCGTACACATGCCAAACTCGGCCGCGGCTGCGCCAATCAGCGGAAACTGCGCGGCGTTGGTCGATGCGTAGATGGACGTGTAGACCGAGGTCGCGACCACGCACGTCGTCGAGGTGCCCGCGGCAGAGCCGGAGCCCGAATCCGGGTCGACAACGGGCATGGCCAGCAACTGAGGAGTTGACGCGAGAACAATGACGAGCGTGGCGAGGACTGCGGTCGAAAGGAGAGAAGGCGCGACTGGTGCCCGAGTCGGCGGCGTCCGACGCCGGCGCGGCGCGACACCGACCGTAGATGCGTCTTTCGTGGTGAGAGGAGGCGGAGCCATGGTTCAAGCTTGGTTTGTGCGATGGTGTTGATGAGATGATCGTGGCAGTTGTTGTTGGAGAGCAGTGGAGAGAGAAAGAGAGAGGTTGAATGAACAGTGAGAAATGGTCGGCGGCAGCCGGTGGTCGGTCGAGGAAAGTTTGAGAGCAGGAGCTCGAGGGAGGAGCGAGAGGACCGAGGCGATCCTGGCGCGAGGGATCGCGGACAGGGCGGAAAGCGCAACATCGACCGACCGTGCGACGCGTGAGCATAGCGACCGACAGGGACACGGTGCCGGCAAAGAGATGCGCGCGGCCAGGGGGGCTCGTGCCAGCGCGCGTCGCCCGCCGCCAAGCGCGGCGACAAAGGCAGAGCAGCGAACACGACGCGTCTCGCACTCCACTGGCTGCGCGCAGCAAAAAGCCGGGAGACACGTTCAAGAGCGCGCGTGCCGACCACGTGTCGCGCCAGACCCATGCGGTTCTACGCGTTGGTTCTGTTCTTCTTTGTCAACCACCACCGCCAGCTTTGCTTCGACCATCGCGCTAGAAACGTCGCCAGCAGCACGAGATCGATATCTGTAATACAAGGACCTGCACCCCGCAAGCCGTGTCAACCACCAGTACCGCCATGCCCATTCGTGCCGCCGTTCGCGGTGCCTGGCCGCTCTTGGCCGTGCTCCTCGTGACAGCCGTCTTCCACGTCCATTCGGTCGCTGCGCAGCTGTCGAACACGCACGCCGTCGTCAAGAACTGGGACGGTACGCGGTCGCGCTCGTTTGGCAATCAATTGCGCCGCTGTTCACCTCAAGATTGACCGTGTCGTACACACTTGCAGTGGATTCCGCGCAATGGATCATCACGGCTGCTCCGGACGCGTCCACCGTGCCCAAGTCCCGCCTGCCCAAGCGCGTCGCTATCATTGGTGCTGGCCCCGGCGGGTCCTCGTTTGCCTACCAGTACTCGCACCTGGCCGACCTGCCCGCCGACGCGCAGATTGACCTGTTCGAGGCCAAGAATCGCGTCGGTGGTCGCGTTGCGAGTGAAGAGCTTGTGGTCCCCGTTCTCGGCGACCGCACCAACGTGTCGCTCGGCACGCACGATTGGGGCGCGTCGATCTTCGTCAAGGAAAACCGAAATCTTGTGCAGTGGGCGGCCAAATTCAACCTGTCGTCGTCCAAGCAGGGCAGTTCTGAGGCTGATCTAGGTGACTTGCTTGTCTGGAATGGGACCACCATTTCCTTTGCGTTCGATCCGAGCTCGGTGGACGGCAAGACGCGCGCGGCATGGCGGTACACGACGTCGCCCATGGCCACGAGTCGCGAGGCCAATGCAGCGGCCGCGGCGCTCGGCAAGATTTACGACGATGATCATCCTGCCTACACGTCCATTGGCGACTTGGCGCGGCAGCTCAACCTCTCGCCGTATCTCACCGTCACCGCCGAGTCATACCTTCGCACCGGGTCGCGGTGGTACTTTGTCAACGACGCGTTCCGCAGGGAAATGGTTGACGGCGTCACGCGCGCGAATTACGGCCACAGCATCGACGAGGTGCACGCACTCGCGGCGCTCGTCGGATTTGTGGATGGGCCTGTCTACAGCATCGACTGTCGGTACACTGCCCTCAGATTGATGCCAACTGGATCCATCGCTCACTTGAGATAACACTCATTTTCTAGCGGGCAACCAGCGCATCTTTGAAGCGCTCATCAAAAACTCCAAGGCCAACGTGCACCTCGGAACGCGTATCACGCACATCGACTTTGACGAGACCACGTCCACCTACTCGCTGACCACGTCGACCGGCGCGCACAAGACTGGGTATGACGCGGTCGTCCTCGCCCTCCCGCTTGACGTTTACTCGTCGCTACATCTGCCCGAGGGCGTGCATATCACGGCCCAACCGCGCGAGTACCACCATATCCACGTCACGATGGTCGTCGGCGCGCTGCATCCGGACCGCGGGTTCACGTCCACTACGGCCAATGTCTTCACGCTGCGCACAACGCCGCATATTGCCAGTATTGGGCGACTGCACGATCTCTCATCCGTGGCTCCCGGGCTCGGGCTGTTCAAGGTGTTTTCGACGGTTCCGCTCGACGACCCGACGCCGTCGTCGCAGGAGATCACCAACCTCGGGTACCTATTCAACCGCGTCGACCACATCTGGCGCCGCCAGTGGTACGCGTACCCGATCATGGTCCCAACAGCGCCTGGGGCCAAGGACGAAGAGGTCTACCCGGAGATTGTCTTGCACGACGCGGCGCCGGCACACACGGTTGCGGGTGGCCTGTTTTACTTGAACGGCATGGAGCGGCTGCTCAGTACCATGGAAACGCAGACGATTGCCGCGACCAACCTCGTGCGGCTCTTGAAGCAGCGTGCTGCCTACGCGGCGGTCGCGGCGGCTGCAGGTGGGTCCGCATCGGTGTGGAAGGCGGCCGAGGCCGCCTGAGCGGGTCAAGGGGCTCGGTTCTTTCTGCTTCCTGGTCGCCATGTTTGTTCTCCATCATGTTTTCATACCTTCCTTTTTGTCCATAAGTCGGGGCTCTGCCATTCACATCTTCCGGAACTAGCCGTGGCTCGGAATACACTGAAAGCGATGCTCGGGCAAGGACGATGTGAACATTTTGGTAATTAATGTGATCACGGCCGTCCTGGAACCGGCGAACCGAGGAGAGACGCGGATGGTGCAGCATCTCGGCCTATCTCATATCACTTCTCTTCTTTTGCACCTCCCACCCGTAAGATCCTGTGCGGTTTGCCGGCGACGCGTGGGTCACCAATCCGGTGCCTCCGCTGCGCTGGTTGGTTGGTCGCTGCCACAGCTGCACATCACAGCGTGCGGCCCCGCCTGGTCGTCGGCAACGCGGGTGCGGAGTTCGTCCGCGCTCGTGGTCTTGTACGTTAGCTGAATACAACGTTTGCGTTGGACCAGAACTCGCACATCGCCACGACCGCGCCATGCTTGTTGAACCTGACTGTTTACGTTCCAGCCGCAGGCGCACCGGTTGCGCGATGGAGAAGGTCATGGTACTTCCACTCTCCACCCCTTGCGCATCGCGGGTCTGCCTCGTAATGCCCTTGTCCTGGTCGGGAAGCATACCACGGCCTTTTCCATCAAACGCGCCAGTTGTTACCGAGACGCGAACCTGCGCACTTGGGCTGTGCACGATCTGAGTGGCGCCGGCCCTCAAATGCTTGGCTTAGTGTGAATCTTCAAGCCCAACACTCTCCACCTTGCGACAGGTCCAGTGACGCTTGTCAAGCCCACATACTCTTGCGCTGTTGACGAGAAGCAGATCCGACTGCTGACGCTGAACCGCCGTCCAAATCGCAGTCGTCCTCTTTCTTATCGTCTCCTCTTGCCCATTGTGGCGTGGTCGCATCCGTTCTTACCGTCGGTTTCGTGATAGAAGCCGTGATTCACGCCAACGTGTTGGCGTTCAATGGCGGCAGTGGGCAGAGACGCTCGCCGTCCGTGTCATAGCGCGTTCTTTCATACCAGCACCATTGTGTTCATTGCGTTCTGTTCTTCTGCAGCTTCTGTGCGCCGTCCAAGTGGCGGAAGTATCTTTTCACGCCATTGCCATCATGTCAAATGCAGGACCGTTCTTCTCCACCTGACACCCACCTTTCCAAGTCGCGGACGCGCCCGCCCACGCCGGCACCATGTAAGTGCCCAGTGCGGTGCGGTTGTTCTCCACCCAACGGCCTCCGTTGCCCACGGCGCGGTCGTGTCCAGCGCCCCACGCGCCGTCGTCATTCATGCCCCCACATGGTGGTGATCTGGTACGAGCCAAGCTTGGCCGTCGCCACGCGGCTCGGCTGACAGACATCAGGTCGGCATCAAACTTCCGCCGCGTCAACTCGGACAGACCCGGACGTCGGGAAAGGCGGAGCAGGGGCAGATCAACGGCGCTCAGAACCATTGCACCAGCACCCACCAGCCTCACCGGCACCACCTCTCAGCAACCCTCATGTGAAAGATGCGTCTACCATCTAAATGCGCGCCGTCCCCACGCCATGCTTGGTCCCCATCGACTTTACTCTTCAGGATCTGATAGTTCAGTCAGTATCCGTCTGTTGTTTCCCAACAACATCTGGCACCAATACATACGGTGGGCGACGACGCGCAGGACCGGCTCTGAAAAGGGAGGCGTGTGGTCGCTCTTGTCCTTCTCGGGACATGGCGGCCGCAATCGAGGATCTTGCCCGCCCCGCTTCTTCCAGGGGTGCGGTGTGGAGCCAGGTCCATTCTGACACCTGCTTTGCTGTTGCTTAATTCATCTCTTCGTCGTTATTCTGTACACTGCCTAATCTGTTGGCGAACTGTTGCCGGCTTCATTCCATTTCAGTTGAGTTGAGGATTGGATACAGCGCCTGGATCAGTCTCGTGGGTCAAGAAATGAGCTTGATCCAGAGCACTTAGTCAGTCATTTGGCGTTAATTTGAACGTCCGCGACGAGTTGGCCGCAAACTCGGGATACATTTCCCAAATGCTTTCCCCTCTGACCGTGAGAGTTGGATGGACGTATCGTGGATTGATCCAACGCTTCAAGGCTCAAGCGGAGCTCTGCTTCAAATCCTGTACCTGTATGGTCGGTCGCAAAATTCATGAAGTTGAATGCTTGCATTCAGGTATGGAACGAACTTGGGTCGATCATTTATTGTTTGCTTGTAATAATCCTGTTCTTACTTCGGAAATCGCTTTGTAGTCACAGTCATCACTGTCAATCAACAAGGCTGCGCTGGGCACGCGTCCGTGAAGATGACAAATAGGTGAAATACTTCTTCTGGTTAGGCCTCTACTGATCTTGATTTGTAGCGGCGCTCTCGCGACGTAGAGAGAGACAGGGAAAATGGAGAGCGCGCACAGCCTGGTGCGACCTGGCGCGACCGGACTTGTTGATTCACTCAGAGCAACTTCTCGCTCCGAGAATGTACCAAGATGACTGACATGTATTGACCGAGCACGCCAGGAACCAGCCCTGATATCCGCTCTCCACGATCCAAGTCCCTTCAAGTCCAACCGTCACGACCAGTCCCAGCCTTGGTCGTCCGTCCCACCCGACCCGCGCGCCTATCGGAACGGGCGCGCGACGCCAACACCGACGCCAATGCACACGGCAAGAATCACGAGGCAGGCAATCAGAATGCACATGCGCTACGCATACACCACGTTGTCAGTGTTCCGTCTCGTCTCGCGATACGCACGTCGGCGCGTCAAACCGTACCTTGCGCGACTTTTTCTGAATCTTGACAGCCTCCTTCATTTCCTCGACGCCTGCCTCGGTATACTCGACGGCCTTGGTCACGTTCGAGTCGATCTGGTTGAGCAGCTCGCCCTGCTGCGCGACCAGGACCGACATGTCGACAAACAGCTGCTGCAGCTCGAGAATCGACTTTTCAATCTTGAGAATGTCCTGGTGCCGCTCTTGAATGTCCTCGAGCGCCTTGCGCGCTTCCATGTACTGCGCGCCGGGCATGATCTGCGGGATGGAGGGGCACTGGGGTGAGCTGGGAACAGTGGAGAAGATGGAGAGTGGGCTCGCGGCGATGTCGGAGGAGACGACCGGCGCGGCGTCGTGGCAGTGCGTCGACGGAGGGGGGGAACGCGAGCCGATACGCACCTGTTGGGCAAAGATGGACGCGCCGCCCTCGCCGCTGACCACCTTCTCGACTTCCTCGGGGGACGCGTCGGGTTTGACTACCAAATGGGCGTGAAGTCAGTCCATGCCGCCAACCGACCAACCGAACGCGTGCGCGTCGCACGTACCAATCAAGAACTGCTTCTGCAGCCGCTGCTTGTACTTGCCCTTGTACTTGGTCTGCATGTCGGAAAACTCGGTCATGACGTCGGTGAACTTCTTCATGAGGACCGCGTGCTAGATGTACGGTGTCGGGTCAGTCGGTGGTCTCGTCGCGTTCGAGGTAAGACCGATGCACGACGCACCTGACTCATGCGAATACGCGAGTCGCTCGACCCGGCATGGTCCTTTTCAAACGCCTTGTTCCCGGCCTCAATGTCTAACGCGGGCGAAATGCGCCGGTCAGCGATCTCGATTGCCCACCGTGTCCACGCGCGCGTGGCCAAAACGTACCCTTGAGCTTCTTGCGAATCGCGCCCGACTGCATGTTGATCTGGTCCATGAGCGCGTCAATCGCCTGCGCATGGCCTGCCAATCGACCCCAAACCTCACGTCAGTCTCCATCCCGGGCCGCGGGATCTGCGCGCACGTCGACACGTACCGGCACCCTGCTCCTCGCTCACGGCCGTGAGCGCCTTGCCGTGCGCCTCCTCAACATCTTGGATCAGGCGCTTGATGGTGTTGATGGCGCCACGCACGTTGCTCACCTAACCCGACGCGCGTCAGTTGCAAGCCTCGCACGCGAACCCGAGCAGGCGGGGAGGTGGATCGTGTACTTCGTCAAAGAAGCCCTTCATTGGGTTGGCTGCGGCGGGTGGCGCATCGGGATTGCCCTTTTCCACGTCGACGTTCGCTGACGACTGGATTTGCGGCGGCTTGTCGCCGGCGCCCGACGCCTTCTACATGGCGGAACAGCGTGAGCGTCGCGTTCCGGCCAAACGGACGGGCGGAGGTACGACGCATACCTTGAGCTCAGAGAGACGGTCGCGCATCGTGGGAGCAGAGGGGATGGAGGATGGCAAGAGGGGACAGTGCGAATGGGCGAGCCGCTCTCGGTCAAGCGGTCGGTGATCGCGGTCGGTGATCGCGGTCGGTCGGTCGGTCGGTTGGTCGGTCCAGCCGGTCGCGGGTCGGATCAATCGGTGGTGCTGGCGCGCGTCACGGATCCGGTGCGGTTGGGTCGCACTGTTGATCAGTCGGCGGAGGGCACCGGGATAGTGCTTGCAAAGAAGCGGCAGCGCGGCGGGGCGCGGCGCGTCTAGTCGTGTAGGGAGGGCGGAGAGTCTAGGGGGGTGTCGACGGCGGCCGGCGCGGTCGACAAGCAGCTCGGCGCGCGATGGGTGGGGGTCGCGGGAGTCGGAGTCGGGGGCGGTAGTGGTGCGGAGAAAGGGTCCGGCAGCGGGCGGCGAGGGGCAGCAGTGGTGGAGAGCAAGGTGCGGGGAGAGAGCGCCGCTGGCGGCGGTCGGATGGCGAGAAAGAGAGGAGCGCACGGCCGCGAGCGAGCGACAGGCGAACGCCGCCGGCGGGCAGCGCGGCCAGGAAAGCGCGTTCGATTCGCACGTGCCACAGCAGGGATCGGGCCTTGTCTCGCAGCGACGCCGCGCCGCGTCTCGCGCGGCCTCTCCTGTGCCTTTCCGGCTGGCGCGGTCGCCTGGTGCACGGTCGCCTGGTGCGCTGGTGGAAACGTGCACCACGCCACGTTGAATCAATAAATGGTCATCTTGGATTTGGAATCCCGATTAAATACAAGCACCGCCCGCTGCAGATTGATTGGACGACCGCACCAAGCCAAGCCAAACCAAACCAAATCACGACAGAAAACACCGCCGCCTCCACTGCAGCTGCTTCACCACTAGCGCCAAGTCCGCCTACACCCGCATCCACTCAGACGCCAGCACCTCGCGCGGCACGAGCCGCTTCTCCCACGGCGTGAACAAGTCGCGGAACAGCGCCTCGAGCGGCGGCGACACGTGATCCGATACATTCGGCGCCCACCACAATGCCGAGGGCTCCGGGACCATGCGCGCAAGCTGGTCGGGCAAATAGACGACCGCAATCCCGTCGCCGCTAGTGGCCGCGGGTGCCAGGGCCGTCGGAATCGCGCCCGACACGCTCGACACGTGGATCCCGAGACCGACCGCCGGCAATGTCGTTGGCGCGGACGGCCGCCGCGCCGGTACCGCATCCTCGTCATCATCGTGCCCGTCCTCGGACGGCGTCGCCGACGTGGTCGCGCTCGACGGGACCATGCGTGCAAACAGGCCGTGGTGCGCAGCGAGCGGAGCTGCGGCGGCCGCAAGCGTCGCGCCCGAGACGGACATCGCCTGCGTCGCCTGCGCGACAATCTGGTTCCACTCGCACTTATCCATGGCGCGCGGGCCTTGCGCGACGCCAAACGACGGCCGCGCCGGATGCGCAGCCATGCCCCACCCCCACGCGCCGGCACACTGCGAGACCGGCGCCACGGGCTTGGGTGCTGGGAACAGATTCTCAAACTCGCGGATCTTCATGACGAGCCGCGGCTCATAGTCGTCCGAGAACGGCAACTGCCCCGTGACGAGCGCGTAAACGCACACGGCCCACGACCAGACGTCGCGCGCACCGAGGTACTTCTTGATCGACTTGTCCTTGGGCGCCATCCACGGTGTCGGCACCGGATCAAACGACTCGGGCGGGCAGTACTCGAGCGACCCGCCCGACCACTCCGGGTCCTCGCACGCCTCTTCGACGCTCGCCGAGAGTCCGAAATCGGTCAACTTGACATCCATGTCGAGCAAGCGGCGCTGCACGTGGTGCCGCAGTCGGAAGACGCGGTTCTCGGTCGAACGGTACTCCCAGTACTGCGGCGTCGCGCCGGGGAACGCGCCGCCGTCGCCATAGACGGGCACGAATGCGCCCGACGCAATCCACTGCGCGGCAACAGCGAGTGGCACTTCCTTTTCGCCGCGCGCGGTTTGCGCCGAGGACGGTGAGGCTATGGTGCCGAGCGTCGTGCTGCCGACGCGCCGCCACCCGTTGCTGCGCGACGCGGCCGACGCGGTCGAGTGCGTGATTTCCTGGACAGTCATGACGTGCGACGACGCGTGCTTGAAGCGGACCTGCAAACATGAAAAGAGGTGAGGTGAGTTCGCGCAACACTGGAGATACCGCGATGAGCGCTCAAGAATCACGTACCAGCACATTCTCCAACTTCACGTCGCGATGGTACACGTGCGCCTCGTCGTGCATATACGCAATCGCATCCATCAGCTGCCTCGCAATCCGCCTTGCCCAGTGCTCGGGCAACCCACAATCCCTTGCGCGCCGCGGCGCCGCCAAGTACACTTCCGGCTGCGGCGGCTCATTCGCGCGCGGCGCCGGCGTCAGCAGCAGCGGCAAGTCCCAGACGCCATCCGACGCGGCCAACCGGTCCCACTCATTGACCAACTGCAGCAGATTCCCATCCGTGACGAGTTCCGAGAACACAAACACGCACTCTGGCGTCGTGATCACCTCGCACAGATCCACAATATTGCGATGGTGCAGCTGGTGCCAGATCGCAATCTCGTGGTCGAGAGCCTCGTGGTCCTCGGCGTTATTCGTCTCGTCGACGGCGGGCGCCGGGGACGGGACGCCCGACGCGCGTGCGGCCGCGCCCGAGTGCGGCCGTGGCCCGATCCCGACACCGGGGCCTACGGGCATCGCGTTGACCCATGTCGCAGTCGGGCTCGCGCCGGTAAACTGGCCCGCGCGCGGGGTCGGCGGGACAAGCGGGTACCCCGGCTCGCGCGCACACCGCGCGGTCGGCAATTTCGCGCGATCAATCACGACTTTCAGCGCGTACTTCCACGTCTGGCCGGTGGTCGTGTCGGTGCGTGTCGCGACATGCACGGTCGACGTCGCGCCGGACCCGAGCGGGGCGCCGACCACGTACCCTCCGGCGATTTCGTCGCCTTCTTCGACGAGGAATCCGGACTCCCAGACGGACGCGAAGACGTCGTGGTCCTCGTCGTCGTCGTCGTCGTCGCCGTACTCGGTAAGGTTCGTGCACGTGTCGACCAGAGCGACCGACGACGGCATCGATGGCGCAGCAGTCGGGGTAGTCCACGGGAGCATTGCCTCGGTCATGGCGCGTTGCCGCGAGCCGGTTCCTGGCCGCTGCGGCGAGTTCGGGAGCGATGGGTCCCCTAGCATGCTCGACGTGCGCAGCGCACCCCCGCCGCCATTGAACGCAGCGAGGAACGATGCCGCAGGCGACGCAGGCACGCCCGAAAACGACGCCGCCATGGGCGACGCCGGAACCGACGGTGTGCGCGTTGGCGGGACCGATCCAAACTGGGTCAAGAACGAGGCGGCCGCCGACATGGCGGCCGGCGGATTATTCGGGTGCACGGGTGTGCACGGCGACGGCGGCATCGACAGCGGCCCACTGCTCACGAGCGACGACGAGGTTGTGGTGGTCGCCGGCAGCGGCAGCCCGAAGCGCGTCGCCGAACTGATCGATCCGCGTTTGCGCAGCGACGCGCGCTTGGTCAGGACGAGCGATGTCGATGAGCTACGGCGCACCATGTGGTACCCGGGCACGGGCGTCGTGTGCGCGCGCTCGCGCGGGACCCGAAGGACCGATGACGCGGGGGTCGCAGCCACGTCGTCCTGAGGGGTCGAGTTGGACGAGACCGATGGCGTGTCCTGAAAGGGCGGCGACGTTGGGGACATGGGCACGAGGTGCCGCACAGCGCGCGTCGACGAGATTGACACGGCCGGGGACCGCGTCGTATGCGACCCAATCATGGTCGGCGCGGGACAGTCGTGCGTGGCCGTCGACCGCGCCGAGACGGCGGGCGACGGCACGCGGATTGGCGAGGCCGTCGAGTGCGGCGAGGCCAGCAGCGACTCGGGGACGGTCCCAAGCGCCGCGCCCGCGGG
Organism: Allomyces macrogynus ATCC 38327; assembly: GCA_000151295.1. NCBI lineage: Eukaryota > Fungi > Blastocladiomycota > Blastocladiomycetes > Blastocladiales > Blastocladiaceae > Allomyces > Allomyces macrogynus. The sequence continues at coordinate 957,196 of GG745346.1, read as the reverse complement.
CGTCGGCTTGTTAGGCGACGACCACGGCACGAATTTGGCGGTTTGTGCCGACGTTGCCGACGTCGGTGCCGCGCCCGCAGCCGGCCACTGCGCAGCGGCCTGCTGTGTCTGTAACGTCAGGAGCGACTTGGACGCGCGCGGGTTCGCCGGGGGTTTCACGGGCGTCGTCGTGCCGCTGCTCGCGCCCGGGTGCTCGGCGAGCGGCGTTTCGGGCGCCGATTGTGCGAGCGGCGTCGCAGCACGCGGTGTTGAGGAAGCCGATGCGGGCGCGAATCCGGTCTGAGTGTGGATCGGCGCCGGCGCGGTCACAGTCATGACAGGCGAGACGGCGGCGGTCGCCGGTGCAGCCTGGTGCGACGAGAAGAGAAGGCTGTTGAGCTTGCGCTTCATGCGCCACGACATTTTGCTGAGCTTTTCTGTGACGGTCGGCGGCGTCGTGCGCGGGCCCGCGGGCGGTGGGGAGGTGATCGCGGGTGCGGGCGTGACAAGGTCGGCCGTCGAGACTGGCGCGACTTGCGGTGTCAGCGGACTGGCCACGACGGGCGTGGGCGCGAGAATGTCCTTGGCAGCGCCATCACGGGCAGCATCACCGATTCCAAACACGTCGGGCGAGACGTGCGTTGGCCCGAGACTGCGCAGGATGATGCCGCGCGTGGCCGAGGGCGCGCGCGCCAGGGGCGGCGTGTGCGGCGAGGAGCGGCTGGCGGGCGTGCCGGCCTCGGCTGACGCGGGCAGCGGCTGCGGCCAGGCCGGGAAGAGATCGGGCGTGGCCGTGTGCGAGCGCGGCGGCGTGGCCTGCATGGGCAGTGAGGATGCGGCATCCTTTGCGGTGTCGGCATCCTTGGCGGTGTCGGCAGCGACAATGGGGCGGTCGCGCTCGTCGCGCGGCGCGCGCGCGATGGCGAGGTGCGAGTTGAGCACGTTGAGGCCGGTGGGCAGCGGCGCCGTCGAGGCCATGCAACCGGCCAGCCAGGAAGAAAGTGGAGTCTAGCGGAGATGACACATGAGGATGGAGATGGATGAATGGAGTCCGTCGTTTGCTGCAGACACGCCTCCCCCGCAAGAGGCGGCCACGGTTCCTTGCTGCAGCCAGCCAACCGTGACCGCCGCCACCTCCCGACGACGGCCGCCCGCGGTGCGTCACCCCCGCACCCGACCCGGCATGAGCACGACGGCCGCTGTCGTCGTCGTCGTCGTCGTCGTCGTCGTCGAGGTCGGGCGGGGAGCGGCGGGAAGCAGCGGGCAGCAGCGCGTGCGTGGGGCGCTGAACATGGCCAATGACACGCACTTGTCTTGAGGGCGCGGTTGGAGCGCGAGCCGGCGGCCGTCTGGCGCGGGCGGGCAAGCGCGTGTGGCGTGGAACGTCTGGATCGAGCTGGCGCAGGTCCAGCGGCGGTCGCAGCGGTTAGAGCGGGCAAGGTGGTGCTTGCCGTTGGAACTGTGTTGGACAGGTTGGTTGTTGGACGCTGGCGGCGACAAGCCGGCGTGCGCAAACCAAGAGGGGAGAAAACGCGACGGCCCCACCCAGTCTTGTTCGAGCCGACCCTCAGCGTCGGCGACTGCCGCGCAGCACGACGACGAGCATTCGCGTTTGCTTCGAGTCGGTTCCCTGCCCCTGAGGTGTGAGAAGTGGTGCACCTCGTCGTCGACTCCAGCCGGGGCCGGTTGATTAGGGCAGCGATTACCTGGGAACCCTCATCACGAGGGCAGATTCGCCTCTCGGCATCCCCGAGTTAGGGCTCGGCCGCTCAGCCACACGCTGACATAGAGACCGTGCTTTCAAGCAGAGTTCGGATTCGCAACTCCTCCCAGTACTAATACTTTGACATCCATGACTGGCTTGGGTGCACGCATCTCGATTCGCCCGCCCCCTTCGCCTTGCGGGATGGGATCGCGGGTGCAAGGTCCCACCAGCTGGATCAGAAACGTCCCTCTGAGGACAGATCCGCATCGCCACACAATTTGGCGAGGCTTCGCAATCTACGCCAATCCATGCCAATCCAACCAACCAGCCAGCATGAAAACCCGAGCTACACGCGGTCGCCCCGGATTGGCACGTTCTGGGCGCGCAGGTTGGGCGCAGAACAGCAGATTTGCGCATGAGGCGCAGCACGTGCGGGGAAGAATAAGGAAGCTCTCTGCAAGGTTCGCTGCGCCTTTGCATGTGAAACGCTGCCGCGAAAAGTTTACCCGGCAGAAGAAGCATGCGTCCCTGCCAACGCATCGTGCCTTTGACACGTGCATATCTCGTGGTGCGAGAATGTCCCTGCCCAAGAACTTGCGCCCAGCTTTGCAGCTTTTCCTGTTCCCGGTCGCCCACCGCCATTGTGACGGCGAGGGCGGTGAACAACGACAACGTCGACACGAACACGGCCTCCTTGGCACCCGCCGACCGCTGCGCAACTGGCCGCAAGTGCACAACGCGCCGACGCTGCGACGCGTGTTGCCAAGACCGACCCTCGCTCGCGGGCCTCCACCCATGTCCCCGCGCTCTCCGCCCGCGCCGGCTGCCCTGCTCTGATCTGTCCCCTGGACGTGCCCCCGCGCCGACCTGGGCGAAAGGGGACCATTTCTGCCAGCCATGTCGGACCTATCACCGCCGCCGCGCTATGCATCGCGCAACCCGGGCAACCAGAAGCGGCCTAGCGAGGCCTCATCAACGCTCTCCACGGCCACCACTGCGGAACCGTCACTGAGCGTGCCATCCTTTGATCGTTCCACGGGCGAGCGACCACCCATACGTCAAGCATCTTATTCGCGCCAACATTATTATCATGGACCCGCTCTGACGAGCGCCGGCAGCGACCCGGCTGCGGCTGCACCGGTGCCGATGCTCGCTGCACGGCCGTCAATTGCTTCAAGTTCGCGTGGTGGATCTGGAAGAGTATGTCCTTGCTCGCGTTGTGCTCCGCTCCGTCCTCGGACGAGCGAGATTGCTGGCGCAACGCTCCGCGCAGCAATAGCTGACCTTGATGGCGATGACATAGTCCTTTGACCAAGGCCCAGTCCAGTCATCATCGCCGGACCTGTTCGCCTACCCGCCCGACCACCGCGCCGTGACGCCGCCCGGCAACCATGCTGCGACGCTCGCGACAGCCAGATCGTCCTACGACTTTCCCGGCACGAGCAGCCCGACATTTGCGCCCGAGTCCAAGGACCATCGCCGCTTCATTCGCAACCTGGTTCCGTCGTTCTTCACGCGCAAGCGGTCGGGTGGTGAAAAGGTGGGTCGCTCTCTTTGTCATGTCGTACTGCTGCCAATGGAAACTGATTGGCTGGTGATTGTGGTTTGCTAGGGTCGAAATGACAGTCGCGGTGGTTTGTTCTCTTCCTTCATCTTGCCAGGCAGTGATTCGACGCCCATTCTGACCTCCGTTGATCTTATCTAGGAAGCCCTCTGGGCTCAGACCGGCTGCGACCGTCCGTGTCCGACTCGACTGGCCTCAAGCCGGGCCATTCCGGTGTCCTGATCACGTCGCTGGACCAGCTCGAGCCGTACCCACCGAGAAAACCGTCCGTATCGCCATTGCGCACCACTCCGTCTCGCAGGCGCGAGGCCTCGGCGGGCGGCGACCAGCCCAACGTCGAATACGTGTGTGCACTTCGACCTTTTGCGTGCCACCTCATCTTTTCCCCGCATCCCGATCGCTCACTCTACCCCCCACTTGCTCCACAGATCCGTTTCCGCGTGTACCGGCGAAACGGCACGTTTGCCACGCTCGCGACGCCCATCACGGCCACGACGCAGTTCATAACGGACCTGCTCGCGCGGCGCTTCTTCATCGAGGACCCAGCCCGGTGCCGGTTCATGCTCGAGCAGCGCATGGTCGAGCGCACGCTGAAACCGCACGAGCAGCCGCTGCTTTTGCAGCGCCGGCTTCTGCACATGGCCGGGTACAACGACATCCAGGCCATTGACGCCCACGGTCGCGAAACCACGTCCTATCTGTGCCGGTTCATCTTTGACCGCCCGCTGCCAGAGCCCGACTTGCTCGATGGGCTCGCGTCGGTCCAGTACGTAGACTTGCGCGGGCGCAATTTAACGCGGATTCCAGCGTCGCTCGCGACACCCGCGGCTGCGTACTGCATTCAGTCGCTCGACTTGTCGGAGAATGTTGACTTGGTCCTGCCGCCCGAGTTCTTGCAGGCGTGCACGGCGCTCAAGGAACTGCGGTTGAGCGGAACGGAGCTGACGGCGGTGCCCGAGGCGATTGCGTTTGCAACGGGTCTGGAGCACCTGGACCTGTCAAACAATCGCATCCGCCAAGTCGATGCACTGACTTTGACGCTGCTACCGCGGCTCAAGTCACTGTCGCTCAAGGGCAACCGGCTGCAGACGCTGCCCGACGACATGGTCTTCACGTCGCGCATCAACACACTCGACCTCTCGAGCAACCAGCTCACCGATATCCCACTACCCGTGGCTGGCATGGTACACTTGGTTGATCTCGACCTGTCGTTCAATCGGATCCAGGACGTGCTCAATGTTCGCGCACTCGCGCAGCTCGAGCGGCTCATTTTGCTCGGCAACGAGTTGCAACAACTGCCCGAATCCTTCACGCGGCTCGCGCGACTGATCGAACTCGACCTTCGCGAGAACCAGCTCGTCGACATTTCGCCCGTCGCGAACTTGCCGCGGCTGCAGGCGCTACACGTCGACCACAACCAGCTCTCGTCGGTGCATGGGTGTGCCGCGGCACTGCACCTGTCAATCGCGCGCAACCCGCTGACCACATTTGAGCCGCGCGTGCCGAGCACCATGACCGTCCTCAACCTGACGCGCGCCAAACTCACGGCACTGCCCGCCGATATGGCGCAGGTGTCCGGGCTCGAGCGCATCGTACTCGACCACAACCAGCTCTCGCAGATCACACTCGACTGGTCGCGGCTCACGCACCTGCGCGAACTACGCGTCGCATGCAATTGCCTGCAGACGTTGCCTGATGGGCTCGCACAGTGCCCGAAACTCGAGCTGATTGACGTGCACGCCAACAACTTGCGGCAGTTGCCCGGCGACTTGTGGTCGTGCGGCACATTGACGGTGCTCAATATTTCCTCGAATTTGCTCGCCACGGTCACGCCGCCGCCGGCGGGGGCCGGGTCGCACACGATGCCACTGTCGCGGTGCCTGCACTATCTGCTCGCCGCGGACAACCGACTCACCGACACGGCGCTCGTGAGCCTGATGTATTTGCCGGAACTGCGCGTCGTCAACTTGGCGTGCAACCGGCTGCTCGAGTTGCCCGACGAGTTTTTCCTGCACTGCGCCAAGATTGAACAGTTGATTCTGAGCGGGAACCAAGTGGCCGCGCTACCCGATACGGTCGGTGCGCTCAAGCAGTTGAGGATTCTGGCGCTCAGCAACAACAAGTTGGTCTCGGTGCCCGCCGAGGTGGGCAAGCTTGGCAAGCTCATGGCGTTTGACGTGGGCAACAACAACTTGAAGTTCAACGTGTCGAATTGGCCGTACGATTGGAACTGGAACTGGTTTGTTGTTCAACTTTGGCCCCTCACGCCCGCGCGTCCAGATTCGATAGTAGACTGATACCATGATCAACTAGGAACCGCGAGCTCCGCTTCCTCGGCCTCTCCGGCAACCGCCGCCTCGAAATCAAGGCGCTCACGACGGACCCGACGACCGCGGCCGCGCAGCAGCGCGACCTGGCCTCATTCGACGCGCTCACCAAATTGCGCGTCCTCGGGCTGATGGACGTGACGCTGCGGTCCGACGTGCCCGCCGAGACCCCGCACCGCCGCGTACGCACCGCCATATCCGAAGTCGGGTTCGTCTCGTACGGGATCGCCGACGTGATTACCGCCGACCCGCAGCCGCTCGTGTGCCGCGACCTGGCCGTCGCGCGCGCGCGCGGGTTCCACGACCAGGACGAGTACCTGTTTGCCCTGTTTGATAGCACCTCGGGGGCCAGCGAATTGCTCGTCAAGCACTTGACCGACCGGTTTTACCCGGCGCTCGCCGAAGATCTCGTGCGTGCGCAGGACGTTGGGGTTGCGCTGCGCACCACGTTCTTGAGGCTCAACCATGAGTTTGGCGCGAATATCGCGCCGGGCGGCGGGAGTGGAGTTGGCGGGACCATGTCCGGGTCGGGCGCGGCGAGCAGTCCGAGTTCCGCGAGCATGGGAATGCTACCATCGGCCGTCGACACCGGGTCGCCGCAGTCGGCGACGACGCTCGTCGACCCGACCGCGAAACTGCGGCAAGCGTACGTCGGGTGTAACGGCGTCGTCGCGTACCTGCTCGGGCTCAAACTGTATATCGCCAATGTCGGCACGTCCGCGGCCATCGTATGCCGCGGCGGGCAAGCCTCGGTCGTGTCGACGCTGCACACGGCCATGAACCCGCGCGAGCGGTACCGCGTGCTCGGTCAAATGGCCGACACCGCCGCCGCCGCCGCCGACACCGCTCAGGGCGGAGCCATGTGGCTCGACAAGGACGGCAAGGTCCAAGGGTCGGTCGATGCGACGCGGCAATTCGGCTGCTACGCACTGATGCCGCTCGTCAACGCCCTCCCGAGCCTCTACGAAATGGACATTGGCGATTCTGATGAGTTTGTGATTCTGCTCACGCGGTCGGTCCTTGACCGTGTCGCTCCGCAGACCGCCGTCGATATCGTGCGCCAGCACATGGCCGACCCGATGCTCGCTGCAGAACGATTGCGTGATATCGCGTCAGGGTACGCGACACCCAACACGTCGGTCGCCGACGCGGCACCGCCCGGTGGCGGCGCGATTGTTGTCATTGCGCTCCGTTCGCTGTACCGTAAGACGACGCGCCGGACGATGACCATGTCCCGCACGTTTGCTCGTCGCGCGCTCGGGGTCACGTCCCGCGGAGCGCAGGCGACGCGGCGGTACATTCCGCCAATTCCCGTCGATCCGCCGTCGGAGATTCTGGATCGGACATTGATGCGGCTGGAGCGCGAGGTGGATCCGCCGACGGGCCATGTTGCTCTCGTGTTCACAGATATCAAGGGGTCGACGCGACTGTGGGAGACGCGGCCGGCGGCGATGCAGGCGGCGATCAAGCAGCACAATGCGCTATTTCGTCGGCTGCTGCGAACGGTCGGCCGCGGGTACGAGGTCAAGACCGAGGGGGATGCGTTCATGGTCGCGTTCCCAACCGTGTTTCATGCCGCGCAGTGGTGCTTGACCGTGCAGGAGCAGCTGATGCTCGTCGATTGGCCGCGCGAATTGCTCGAGTCGCCCGAGGCGGCTGAGGTTAAGGTACCGCGCGCGGTGGTGGACGAAGAAGAGGACGAGGACGCCGCGGGCACGTTGCCGGCACATGGGTCGGCGGCCAACTCGGCGTATTACTCGGAGGACAGACTTACGCCGCAGACGCAGGGTGAGGCTGCGGTCACCGACGAACTTGTCATCTTCCGTGGGATTCGCGTGCGCATGGGCATTCACTGCGGGCAACCGTCGTGCGAGCGCGACCCGATCACGGGCCGGATGGATTACTTTGGCCGGTGCGTTTACTTCGCTCGCTCTTCGCGGTGTCTCGCCAATCCTAACTGACTGACTCCTTCCTCGTGGCGCGTAGAATGGTCAACCGGTCGGCCCGTATCAGCTCCTCAGCCGACGGCGGCGAAATCACCATTTCCGCCGACGTCCTCAACGAGCTCGAAGAGTACGGCGTCATTGGGCTTGACGGCATGTGCGCGCCGCCATCGGGCGGCGCCAGCGACTTGGGCGTGCCCGACGACGGCGGGTTCCCAGGCCCTGGAGGTGCCGGGTCCGACCGCGAAAGTGACGTGTCGAGTGCATCGGCCACGTCCCCACCGGCGCTCGATCCGGCCAAGGTCGAGGCCGCGCAGCAGCTTCGTCAACTCGGCATGGATACTTTCAAGGTCGGCGAGGTGTCGCTCAAGGGACTTGAGAACCCGGAAACGCTCTGGGTCGTGTTCCCGCGGTCGCTGCGTGCACGGTTTCCGTACCTGCGTGGGGTCGTGGCGGTCGAAGAGAAGGTGGTGACGAGCCCGGACGCGGTGTCGGCGTCAATGACGGGGTCGGAAGCGTCGCCGGTCAGTCAGCGCGGGCTGGATGGACCGGGATCGCCGCAGGTGGCGCCGAGCGACGTGTGTTTGCCGACTGGCTCGGTGCGTTTTCTGCGTGATACCTCAGCTGTGTTCTGTTCCATGGAAACATTACTCACCTTGTGCCTCGTATCGCTCCCTGTAGCCAATGACTGACTTGGTCCCACTCGAGCCCGAACCGCCGATTGTCGACCAAGTGCGGCACCTCCTGATCCTTGTCCACCGTCTCGAAGCGGCCGTAGCGGGCCACCCAGTCGCTCCAGGGGATCGGCTGGACTGGTTGGGCACGAGCCAAATCGTGCTCGCGACCTACCCGTATTTCCTGGCGTCGCTGGTGCAGCGGCTCGAGGTCCGTTTCGCGAACGCAGACAGCCATTAGACTGCCGCACCCACTCACTTCCTGCCTTCCACAGAACGTCGTCGCGTCGTTGCACATGCAAGAGCTCGCGCACCATCAGCAGCCGCTGCTGCAGTCGCTGATCAACATGGTGCACACGAACCCGCACTACGTCGCGCAAGCCCTCGAGCTCGTGAGCCTGCGCTGGTCGCAGGCTCCCTCCCCCGCGTCCTCAACATGGGCGCACCTGCCGCCCCCGCTCATGCCGCCGCGACCGGATCAATAGTGAGCGCAATGCACCGGGGAACGCGCGAGTTCGTGGAGGATGGGCGCATGTATTTACTTGTTAGATAGCGGATGTAGCTGGTCTTGCAATACAACCGCGGGTGGTATGAAGATACTTCTGGTGTGACATTTATGATGCGCAAGCGAGCTGGACGACGGCGATGGGGAAGGAGCCCCCGCCGATCAACTGTCATTCGGCCACGCCCACGTCCGTCAGCCTAGTCCTTGGACTGGTATTTGTGGGTCATGGAACACCGGCCCATAATCAACGTGGCGGAGAGAGTGGTCTCTACCACAGCTTGTGTGACGATGCGCTGCCAATTCGTCAACGACCGCAAGCCGAACGTGCTGATCATGACAGGAGGACGTGCGCAAAGAGGGTGGTTTACTGCATTGACAGGTTTCGCGCGGTCCAGCGCCAAAGACTAGTCGAACACGACGCAAAGTTCACAAAGACGAGGGAGTGGAAGCTGTGAACAGCGTTACAGTTTGAGAATCAGCTTGACAGCCGACCAAGGGACAGCTATCATCCCGAAATCAATGTCGTAGCCGAGCCACGGGTTCATGCAATTCGCTGGCGGCCACTTCGTCACTGCGGCGGTCAGCCAAGGCTCCGGCCAAGACCAACAACAAGGTCGGCCACTTGGTGTTTGCCGAGTACAAGCACAAGTGGGAGACGTTCTGCTTCAAGAGCCTGATCACCGAGCCAATGGGCACCAACGGCGAGTGTGCGCGCAAGGACACGGCGGGAGCCGTTGATCTGCTCACGTGTCGAGTGTGCGTGCGACCAGATGCGCCGGCTCGATGTGGGCCAGGTCGAGGGCATCTCCCGGACTAGTTTGGACTCGACGGCGCGCGACTCGATCATTGTGGCGGCGATTGAGGGCGACGGGGCGTTCCCCGAGGATTTTGCGGCGCGGTTCCCGACTCTGGCCAAGCAGCGCAACGACATGGCTCTGGTGATCGGGTCGCTGATCAAGGAAGTGCTGCGCAACATGGCGACGCCGCTGCTGGACACGGCCGCGGCGCACGCTCTGGCCGCTGTGCACGATGCGCATGGTGCGGCCCACGCCGCCGCCGAGGCCGAGTCGGCGTTTGCCGAGGCGTTTGACAAGGTGCTCGCATCGCACCTGACACCCGAGCGCCGCGCCGTGTTTGACGTGCTCGTCAAGCATCTCGCGCACGACGTGGCTGCGTTCTCGGCAGTCAACCTGACGGCGCCCAGGAACCTGGTCATTACGATTGGCGCGACGTTCACGCGACTCTCTGATGACTATGAGGCCGCAGCGCTGCGCGCGCATGGCGCGCGTTGACTTGGCGCTCGCGCGGTACATCGCCGCGCACGTTCCGCGCCCGTGAAGTGCATCGCGGCGCACGACAAGTGATTGAGCCGTGCTCTGCTTCTTCAAGGCGTTCTGGTGCTTGTTCCCGTTTTTGTTCTGCGTTGACTCCCCGTGATTTCTCGAGCTCGTACGAGTTCGTGCACCTGTTTGTGCCGTTGCTTCTTTCCCGTTTTCTCTCTCTCTCTCTCTCTCTCCCCCCCCCCCATCCCTCGATTCGTTTCCTTGTCTCGACGGCCCCGACCTTATCCAAGCTTTTCCTGCTCTTTGTTTGTGTGATTCCCGATTTCCGATTTCCGATTTCCGATTTCCGGTTTCCGGTTTCCGGTTTCCGGTTTCCGGTTTCCGGTTTCCGGTTTCCGGTTTCCGGTTTCCGGTTTCCGGTTTCCGGTTCCTTGCTCTTTCTTCGATTCCCGTCTCATTGCTCTTTCGTCGCAACCATGTGCCGCGGAGTGATTTGTGTCGGTTGGCCATGATTGGCGCACCGTCAGGTTTGTACATAGTTTCGTTCGATATTTCGATACCTATCCTTTTTCTATGCGGACTGTTGTTGTCCTCCTGTCGTGATCAGCGGAAGCACGTTCGGCTTGCGGCCGCTGACGAGTTGGCAGCGCATCCTCACACAAACACAAGCTGTGGTAGAGACCACTCTCTCCGCCACGTTGATTATGGGCCGATGTTCCATGACACACAAACACCAGTTCAAGGACTAGGCTGACGGATTTGGTCGTGGCCAAATGACATTTGGTCGCGGTCGAACAGTTTGTCGAACTACTAAGTACTCACTGGTCGGCCTGTCCTTGTTCTGAGAGCCAAATGCTCGGCAATTCTGGTCATTTCAGCCAGGGATTTCGCAACGTGGGACTAAGGCGACGCAATTTCGCGTGCATGCCGCTCACGGCGTGCCAAATGCGAACACAGCCCTCCCCCGAGAGCGGCTGCCAACGTAAAAAACATGTGCAATGCAATCCATCCAAACTCCAACAAACACCGTCGACGAGAAACAATGCATAGCGCCGCCGTGCACGGCCCTGCACTATCACCCCCCCCCCCCCCCCCCCAGCGCGTCCAACCTGTGCAGGAGACCGTCGTCGGATGCTCCTCCACCCGTTGTCCATGCCGACGCGACCAACCGTATCACTCGCCACCGCCTCCCAGCCGTCCCACCGCCGCGGCCGCGGCCGGCACCGAAAACTCGAACGTGGCCTTGTGGTGCATGACGAGCTTGTCGTCGACAAAGTAGAACGAGTCGGCCATGGTCTTGCGCGGCTCGGCGATCATCTTGGCGCGCAGCTTCTTGTCGATGGGCGGCACCTCGTAGACCGACTCCCATGTGTTGACCGAGTGCGGGATCCCGAACCCAAACGTGAAGTCAAACGACTTGATGAGCTGGTCGCCAAAGTAGTGCCGCTCGATCATGCGGAAGGTGGAGACGGGGCGAGCGCCCACGGCAAAGACGAGGCTAGGTGTGAGGTGCGGCACGGGTCAGTAAGGTGGAGCGGTGGGATGGGGGCGTTTCGAGGAGTAGAGCGGAGCGCGTGCTGTTGGGTGAAGTGGGGTGCGTTTGCCAAGCGAGGAAAGAGGGATGCGTACGACGTGCTGACGGTTGCGCAGTCGAGAAAGTCAGCGCCAAAGTCGTAGTTGACCTACGTCGGACACCGGGTGCGTCAGATTCGATGCCAACACCACTTTTCGCGCCGAGCCAGTGGGCTCACCGTGCGGAGCATGTCCGGATCAAGCCCGTCGGGCACGACGAGGTCGGCGAGCGGCACGACCGTGCCGGCATTAAGGTCCGGCCGCTTCGTCTCGAAAAACACGTGGCCTGACTTCTTGTCCTTGATCGTGAACGCGAGAAACTGCACAGGCGGGCTCGTCTGGAACGGCACGAGGAACCCGGGCGTCGGCTTCTTGAACCTATCCTCGCGTGCGGATCGATCAGCTTGGAGCGGAGGGTGCTTTTGGAATGGCCCAAGGAAAGACGCACTTGAGCACGTCGGCGGGCGAGTAGGTGCGCCCGCCGCCTGACGGCAAAGATCCAGCACTCGACGCGGCGCTGCCGGACGCGGACGGCGACTTGCTGCCGGACTTCATGGACGATGCGGAGCCGGCGGACTTGAGGCCAGGGACTTTGAGGATGGGCATGGTGGAGTCGTGGTGGGAGGGAAATTGTTGGCGTAAAGACAGGCGCGGCTCAGAGAACGGCGTGCGGGATGGTGCGGGTGGCCCCTAATACAGATCGACCGAGAAATCGTGGCGCCGGAAAGGAGAGAGAAGACGAACGAGCGGGAAAGGGGCAGGTCGATTGACTTGGGCCAGCGGCTGGACGCAGTTGGTCGCGGTCGGGGCGCTGGGCTGGGGGTCGCGTGTGGACAAAATTCAAGCGGCGAGTCTGCGGGTCGCTTGTGCAGAGCAGAGACCTGCCCGACAAGCAAAATGCGCCAAGTTGCTGTTGTTGCTAAGCTGGGTGCCGATGTCGAGCTCGTACGCGCAAACGGCTGGGCGACGATTTGGCGAGGTGGGAGCGGAACTTTGCTTGGGGCTGCAACGCGTCTCTCGCGCTTGTCTCCCGCTCGTTCGCTCGAAAACAACAAAGAAAATCCGTCAATCCATTGTTCATTGCGAGCCTCTGAAACCGACACGAACGACGCCAACTCCCTATCCGAACCTAGAAATAATACAACTCGTCGCGTGCCCACCGGTTGCGCTCGTCGCTGGCGATGCGCGGGTAGTACGGCACAAGTGCATCCTGCGCGCCAATGTACATGGCGTTGTAAATCTTCCAGTAGACCTCGCGCACGCGGCGCGCCGGGTGGAACAGGCCCTGCACGACGTAGTTGATCAGCACGCCGGGCCCCAGCGCGACACGCAGCGCCTCGATCGCGTCCATGACAGCATTGATGACGTGCGGCGACGTTTCGAAGATATTGGGCCAGACGTGATTGAGCAAGTGCACCATGGCGTCCTCGCAGTTGAGCCCGGCAACGCCGAGCGCCAAGTGCTTGACTGTCGTGCACGCCGTCTGCCGGTGCACCAAGTCGCGGTCAATCAATGCGTCCTCGAGCAGCGGGGTCACGGCATAGACGTAGTCCTTGCCCATTTCGCCAATGTACTCGAACATGAAGCTGAGCGACTTGAGCACGCCGTTCTGCACGTTCAGTTCCGGCACGCGGTACTCGCACATGAGCGCTGGCAAGACGGTAAACGGCGAACACGTCTCGGCGACAATAGCAATCGCGACCGTCGTGCACACGCGGTTCTGCCGCTCCTGCACCTTGAGGTTGCTGAGCAGCGTGCCGAGCACGTCCTGCGGCCCAATCGCCTTGGCGATGTACCCAAACGTGTTGACGGCCGCGCGCCGAATCGCCTTCCTGTGCGCCTTGAGCATATCGAGCAGCTCAAAGCAAATGCGCATCCACTCGCGTGCGGCCACGTGCTCGGCGCCGCGGTCGGCGATACGACCGACCAAGTCGATCACGTTTTCCTGCACCTTTTCGTGCCGGTTGCGCAGGATGGGCGTGAGTCGCGGCAGCAAGTCGCGAATCGGCGGTTCCATGTTGGCCATGCCAATCACGTTCACGACGGCCTTGAGCGCGCCGAGAATACTGCCGAGCACCTCCGGGTACTCTTCGCCGAGGTTCTCGTAAAAGATCTGGCCAAGGTTGCTGAGCATGCCCTCTTCGCCGCACGTGCGCAATACGACGGCAATCCGCGCCACAAGGTCGGCCGTCTGCTGCCGGACCTTGGCTGACTTGTTGGCGAGCCGCCACTTGAGCATCGAGAAGATCTGGGCGAGGTACGGGTGCACGCGCGTGCCGAGCGCATTCACGACGGTGCCAAACGCATTGAGCATGACCACGTCCTCGGTCGTCTGCTCCTGAAACGCAAACAACATGCCGTCAATCAACCTCGCCTCGAGCTCGTCATCCACGTCGGCGAGCCCCATGGCCGCCACAATCTGCTCGAGCGCGTCCATGACCATCTTGCGGAACGCTTCCGACTCGTCCTTGAGGTCCGGCACGAGCCGGTCGAGCACAACGCCGACGCCGGCCTTCTTGGCCAATTCCACGGTCGTTTCGACGAGCGGTTTTGCGTTACGCCGGTCGAGCGCCATACGTCGCACCCAAAAATGCCGGAAAAATTCGTCGAGCACTTGCCGGCGTACATAGTCGGGCTCGATCCCGTCCGTGGCCACACACTGCTTGACGACCTTGAGCACGACCTTGCGCATTTCGTCGTCGGGCGACTGAAACTCGCGCACGACCACCGACATGACTTCCTCAGTGTAGTAGGCGGCAGCCTCGGTATCCATGAGCGGGATCAGCGACCCAATCGCCTTCAAAAACGCAGCGAGCCCCTTGCCGCGGTGCTTGCGCACGCCCTCCCAGAGCGGCTGGATCACGATATCAAACGACTCGATCCCGTACGGGTGTGCGGCCTCGGCGAGTGCGGCAAGCGCGAGCGCCGCCATGGTGCGCACTTTTTGCTGATCCTTGTCCTCGACGGCGTCGACGAGCGCAGCCACCAAATTCTTGAGGTGCGGGAGCACCGCACACCCCATGAGCACGGCAATCTGCTGAATGATCTTGGCGCCCGTATGCCGCGCCTGCCACGACTTTTTCGACCGGCACACGGCCTTGAGGAACGGCAGCAGCGCCGGGATCCCGAGCGCCGACGCGACCACAGCAAACGCGCGCGCCGTCGTATTGCGAACGTACTCGTCGACGTGGTCGATATCGGGCCGCATCGTCGCAATCATCGTGGCCAGACCCGCGGCTTTCGCCAGGTTGCTGATAATCTCGCGGCCTTCCACGCGCGCATAGTAGTCCTCGTCAATCAAGAGCGGCTCAATCACGACCAGGATCTTGTGCACGTACGGGCGCACCAGGTCGTCGAGCTTATAGAGCACGCGATCAATGACCTTGACGAGCAAGTGCCGCTCCTGGTCCTCGAGCGCCGGCGACATGAGCAACGGCAAAATCTGGTTGAAGAGCGGTCCCGGCCCAAAATCGCGCGCCTTGTCGGTGATTTGCCGCAGTGCGACTTTACGGACCGGTGGGGTCCCGTTCTTGATTTTCAGCAACAGCCGCAGAATCTTGCGCTCCTTGAGCTCGTCAATCGAGAGCGCGGCCTCGTCGCGGTCCTCGAGCAACTTGCCAAAGAACTGCATGTCCTCTTGCTTGAGCATCGGCAAGTCAACGAGCGCCGCGGCCGCGACAGCCGGCATGTCCGAGGCGCGCGGGCCGGACCCGTCCTCGGGGATATGGAACCCCGTATGCGCGGGGGTTGCCGTGATCTTGCGTGCGGGCGTGCGGATCGGCACGTAACTTACCGGCGGTTCAAGAATCCGGTACCCCTCAGCGGGTAAGAGCGCATCGAGTTCCGCGTCCGACTGCGGCATGTTGCGCAACTCCATTTCCGTCGTTGCGTTCGGCATGAATGCGAGCGGCGTCTGCGGGACGCCCGACGCAGCAGCAGCACTCGGTGTCGCCATGACCCCACCGGCCGCATTCGAGTTCACGTTTACGGGCGTCTCGTCCCACCGCGACCGTTTCGCCGCGGTCCCACCCGGGGTCGCATCGACGCGCGGAGTCTCATCCCATCGCGACCGCGTCACGGCCACAGGCGTCTCGTCCCACCGCGACCGCTTGCGCGGCGTGACGCCGTCGCCCGTCGAGGGGGCTGCGCGCGGCGTCTCGTCCCACCGGGACGGCTTGTGCGCCGACGGCTCCTCGGCGTCCCACGACGATTTCGCAACGGAAACAGCAGCACCATTGTCGGTCGGCGGGGCCACGGGCGTCTGGTCCCACCGGCGCGCGCGGCGGCGCGGCGTTTCCTGGACGACGGGTTCGCCGGGAACCACGGGCGGGCGGTCCATATCGACGTCCTCGCGCTCGCGGCGCGCGAGTTCCTGCCGCACGCGGTGCTCCTCGCGGTCGATTTCCGCGAGTTTCATGACTTCGGCATAAGACCGGCCGCCATTGGCGTCGGTCGAGGAGCCACCGGCAGCAAAGACGTCGGCGCGGTCGGGCGAGAGCGCGCGGTCGCGGCGGCGCGCGTGGTAGGCGGATTCGCGGTCGGCGATCCGGCGCGAGGTCTGTGGGTCGTCGACGCGCATCGGGTCGAGGTCGGCGCCTTCGGCCTCGAGCTCGGCAAGGAATTGCTTGGCCGACATGGCGGCGGTATGGAAGAGGTGGGCGCGAGGGTGCGGTTCGTGTGCGGGTGGTGGCAGCGCGGTTGGATCGACGTTGTGGTCGCGGAGCTGGTGGGCAGCCGCGGCTGCAGTGGTTGCCGAGCGCGGCGACTTGGCGCCGTGTCAGAACCGCTGCATCGAACCCCTACCCTGATCCGCTTCATGTGAGTGCGATGTGTTTGGCAGCGGTGCACGTCACCCACCTGGCGCTCACCTGCTTCACTTTCCGGTCCCCCCCGCCCAGTCTCGCTCAGTCTCGCTTCGACTCTCCAGCTGCTCCTGGTGACGGGCAAGCGGTGAGCAAGGACGGCCATGGGAATCGTATTATTACAGGGAGCGGCAAACGCGCAGGAAAACAAAACAAAATAAGAGTCAAGGGGCAGCGCCCATAGCGGCGCGTACATATCAGGAGCAGGGCGCCGGTGCAATTGAAGCAACGTCACCGAGCATCCACGACGACGACATCAACGACGACGACGACAGAGGCAATTAGAGGGTGGGGTACTGGCAGCAGCGGCGGCAACGCCGGGCCCAAAGCGGCCCAGCGGCAAATCAACCAACAACAAATGGTTGAGCCAAACGAAACGAAAAAAAAAAAAAAAAATCGAAATGGGTTTCTCACAGAAGTCAAACGAGAGCGGCACTGCAAGCATCGCAACAGCATGTTCACAGACTCGGTGTCGCGCCGGTACCGTCGTGCGCGAGCCACCTTTGCTGTGCCGTGGCCGCGTCAACCGTGGGCCACCCCTCAATCGGTGCCAGCGTTGCCGCGTCGTTGAGCATGCGCATCAACACCAACGCACCCGCCGACGCCAGGTCCGGGTGCTCGTTGGCGAGTTGTTGCACGTGCGCAGCCAGCTCGGCAGGGCCGACCCACAGTCGGTGCTGCAGCGCCTTGCAAAACACGCGTTCCATGACGAGAATTTCCGACGCCGAGTAGACGCCACAAATGGCCGCCAGGGCCGCGGGCGACGTGGCCGACGCGCCTGCCGCAAACGGACACGACTGCAACGCGCTCGGTGGATTCGACGACGGATTGAGAGACGATTTGCCCGTGGTTGTCCTTGTCCTTGATGCCGACGAGTCGGACGATTGAGCGACGGGGATAGCGACTGGTTGCTGCGGCTCGGGAACGGCATTGACGACCAGCGACGGTGGCGCGCTCGTCGACAGCGGTGGACGCGTCATCCCCGTCACGGGTCCCGCCGGCGGGTCGTGACACACCTTGGCCGCCACGAGCAGTGCCGCGAGAAAGAGCCGGTGCGGCGTGTCCGGGCTGACGGCGCGGACGCGACCGTGCTTGGTCAGAACGGCAACGACGCGACGGAGCAGCACGTCGGCGACGAGGTATGCTGGCAACGGCAGCGCCGTGATGCGCACGAGCCGCGTCATGAAGAGCAGCAGGTCTGGCAGGTTGCGACCGGCCGTGGCGGCGGCGGCCGCGGTTGCCGGTGGCGCCGTTGTCGTGGCGGAGGGCGCGGACAGTGACACGGCATGGTTCGGGCTGGCAGCCGTGGCGGCCGTGGCAGTGGCGAACCGCTGTGCGCCACCTGGACCCTGCCACGGACTGGTGGCGCCCGGTGCAGCAGTCGCAGTGGCAGCCGGGGCAGCGGCTGGGAACGATGGGCGGGTAGCCAGCGTCGGGCTCGGCGACGGCGTCGGGTAGGTGGCCATCGTTGGCGAGACGGCGACTCGCTTGGGGAGTACGTCAAGCGGGGCCAACCCCATGGGCGTCGGTGTGGCAAACGCCGAGCATAGCATCGTGGCCGTGTGCGCGATCCAGCACCGGCGGACGTGCTCGAGCGGCGCGGCAGCGGCGGCGTCGTCGTTGTCGGCGGGCATGGCGAGCTGTTGCTGTTGCTGTTGCTGTTGTGCTAGCAGGGCCGCCATGGTTGGTGTGGTACTTGGGTTGTGGAAGAGCTGCAGAGTGTTGAGTATTGAGTGTTGAGTGTTGAGTGCTGAGGGAGCGGAAGTGTCCGAAGTGGAGAGAGGACCGGGGACGTTGCCACTGTCAACCCCGCGAAATGTGTTAACCTCGTTCCGTCAACTCTCGTCAGGGCTTCCCGCGCGCAACACTTGACCCACAGCAACCCCGGCCACCGCCGCCGCGTCGCCGAAACACGCGTGCAGCGTGGGCTGCGTGATGGGCAATCGGGCGCCGCAAACGCCGTTGCAGCGTTTTTAGTTGTGGATTAGGGATCAGGAGGTAATGCACCTGACGTCCCTCGCATTGCCCCATGACGCACCAATTTTGACCCTTCTCCGCCTCGTGCCTCATCCTTCATCCCCGTTCCGAAAAAAGAAAAATAAATCAGGCGCATGCTGTCGTCCGCTCATCTTCACATTAGGCCAGGTGCTGCACGACTTTAGACGCAATGCCGGGCTCTCAATGTCGGGGCCAATAAGGTGAACGAAAGCCGCGGCGACAGCACCATGGTGCCACGGTGGTCACCTGGTGGGAAGGGACGCGTGGCACGTAGATGTATGTACAGACGGCATAGGATCACTTTTGGCAGCGCGAGAGCCTGGGTCCTCCTGGCCATGCCGATTGCTTGGGATGCCACGTCGTCGCTGAAACACACTCTGAAACCACGTTGCTAACACAGCCAGGAATTCATTGAACCTGCTCACAGTCAACCGGAAACCAGCTCCTCACCCTTGCCATCCCCGTCCATCTCTGCAGCCGCCCCACCGTCGGGGCTCGCTCCTCTGCTCTCCGCGTCGCCGTCAGCGCCGTCAGTACCAGCCTCCCTTGCCTGCTTGGCCGCCGCGACAACCGCATCAGCATCGATCCCGGCTTCCTCGAGCCCAGCACGCAACGCGTCGTTTTCGGCAATCGCGTCAGCGGCCAGCTGTTGCCACTCGCGCGCAATATCCTGCTCCTCAAAGAGCGCCATGTGCAATCGCTCGCGCTCATCAATGGCGACAGCAAGCTGCGATCGCAAAATGTCGGCCAGCGCGTGTACCTCGGCCAGTTCCTGCCGCAACGCATCGACGGTGTGAACCGACTCGGATTGGCTGGCGGTTCCGGTGGACAAGAACGGGCTCGGGGTTGCGGATGCGCGAGTCGCGGTGCGAGACTGAAGACGGGCAGCAAACGCTGTGAGTCAGCGTCGCGCTGGGAAATGCATGCCTCTTGCTCGTTTGCGGGAGAAAGCGCACCTCACTCTGACCCGTCTTCTCGGCAGCTTTTGCGGCCGCACCAAACGGCAGTTTTTGCTGGTAAAGTTGCGGCGCCTGTCCGGGCTTGATGGGACCCGTTGGTGGGGTGGTTGCGCGCATGCCCCGGCTTGCTGCCCTCGACGAGGCCACAGCATTCTCGTCGTTCAGGACGGGTGCGTGCGGCGGGCGGGAATCAATCGACCGGTACGACATGGCTTGGCTTGACTTGGTCATAAATGGATGGCGGTCGCTGCTGGCTTGGCAGGGCACGCAATGGGCTCGAAAACGACGCGAATTGGTGCGCCGCCGGGTGGAGAGTGTAGTGCGGCAAGTCGGGCGTGTTCGGAGCAGGTTGGTTGAGAGCTGTGATTGTCGACGTGACGTTGAGCACAATGTCAAAGGCCGGAGACGGCAAGTGAGGTGATGACGGCGATGCGGTGGGCGCGGTGAGTGCGGTGAGGCAGCCCCACGTGATGTTCCTGCCATGGCCATCGAATGGAATGGTGCTCTCTCTTCTTTCCAAGCAGCAACCAACCAAACCAATCAGAGATTCTTGCGAGACCGCGCCCAAGTGCACCCACCAGGAGATTCCACCACTCAGTGCTCAGTTTTTTGCACGGCTCGCTGCAGTTTTGTCTGGCGCAAGACCCGCTCATTCGAGCCCAATGCAGGATCAAGGGCCAAGGACGAAGAATCAAGGCTCCATTTTGTTGTAATCAGCACACCACCTCGAGGAACTGACCATGGCCGACGACCTCGGCCTCGACCACCCTCTCCTGTCGGCCGACGCGCGCGACGAAATCGAGGCCTTGGCCGCCATTTACGCGCCACACTTTATTCGCGTACCTCACGCCACCGCCGGCTCCGACCCGGCCTACCTGATCACCGTGCCCATGCCCGACTCGTGGCCCGCGCACCTGCACCCGCGGCTGCGCCTGACGTTACCGGAAGCGTACCCGCTCCACGCGCCCGTTACTGTCCACTTTGACGCATGTCCGCTGTGGTCCGGCGACATGCGCTCTCATGCCACCAGCGAGTTGGCAACGATGTGGGCCGCGACGAATGGCGGGTGCGCGGCACCGGATGAGGGTGGGATCGTGTTTGCGCGCGCGGGGAAGGGAAGTGCTGGATTGCACCCAAACTGTCATCACGGGATTGTGCTGTTTGATTGGATCGAGTGGTTGCGCGAATATGTTGCCGACGAGCTCGGGCCCATGGTCGATGCAATGCTGGCCGCGCAGCTAAACTCGGCCGCGAGTGACGACGCCACATCTGCGGCCAAGGCCGAAGCGGCAGCGCGTATCGATGAAAAGGCGGCCGAATCTGGGCGGCCCGACTTGCCCGACCTGACAGTCGCACCGACGCCTACCATTGACCGACTGTACTCGCATTCAGACCCCATCATCGGTTCGTACTGGACCTCCTCGATCTTGTCCACCTTATCCATCGAGCTCACGACCAATTCTCTCACGCCACTAGACCGCAAATCCGTCTTCCTCGCGCACTCGGCCTACATTTCCTCCCCCGCCGACCCGGCTGCGCTCACCGCATACCTCACGTCGCACCGGCGCATTGCGCGCGCGACGCACAACATCACCGCGTACCGGCTCGAGATGCCCAACGGGATCGTGCACCAGGACTGCGACGACGATGGCGAAGATGCGGCGGGCAAGCGACTGTTGCACCTGCTGCAACTCGTGGGTGCACGCAACGCGTGGGTCTGCGTGACGCGGTGGTATGGTGGGATCCAGTTGGGGCCCGACCGGTTCGCCCACATCAATAACGCGGCACGTGCGGCGCTGGTCTCGATGGGGGTCGTTGAGGGCGCCGAGACGAGCCAGGAGGCCAGGAGGAAGGCGGCGGCGGCTGCGGGTGGCGGTCGGAGGTGAAGTGATCGTTCGTTTTAGATATCACTGTGTGTGGATGTGGATTAAGATAAACATGTATGTTTGCTTCATACTCTCGTTAATAATGTGCTGGGGCACAAATCTGCCCTTGCGTTCAGCTGCGGCACAAAAACTCATCAAAGATCATACACCTCACGACGAAAGCGGAATAACACACAGACCGCTGATGTTTTCATGCAGGTCCGACCGTCTCATAGCCGAATGGCATTGGTCCTGACGCTCATGTCGCTGGAAGTCGTACCACCGCGCCGCAGTCAAGCGAAGGCCCTTGGTCAAACGTGCAGCAAGAGACTTTTCTTCGGCAACACCACCACCACCAAGTTTGCTCACCAAGCTTGCCAAGCATTGATTGGGTGCATTTCAAAGGCGTGGCCTAAGGAACTCGCCTTCAGCCATTATTTTGGTCGGCCTCCCTGCACTGTCGAGGCGTGACCGCATCGGCAACTTGTCACTTCAACGTCGGTCCACTTTGCCACACCCACACGCACCAGTCCCCAGCTGGCTGGACCATTGACATGAACAAAAAAGGAATCACAGCTTGCTGCAGAGCAGAGCATCGAGACCAAGTCGACGTCGAGTCTTCAAAATGTCATTCAAGAGGCGCCCTCGACGAGAAATATATACTGGGCCCGTCCTGTGTTCGTTTCCAACAGCAGTGAGATCAAGATCAAGTGCCGTACTCGGAACCCGAGCTCTCCTCGCTTGTATCCTCGCGTACCACTCCCTGCCATCATGGCTGCGCTGTCCACCTCGACCCGCACGGACCAGCCCTTGCCGCCGAGCCCCAAGTCGACGCGCGGCCAGACGCCTGCCGTTCGCCGGCTCATGTGGGACTGGAAGGAGCTGCAGGCCGACCCGCTCGATCACGTCGTGGCCGCACCGCTCGAGGGCAACATGCTCGAGTGGCACGTGAACCTCATTGGGCCTGCCGAGCTCGACAAGCTGTGCCCCAAAGTCGAAATGGCCGAGTCGGTCTGGCACATGGTGATCCGGTTCTCTGATTTCTACCCGGCGCGTCCGCCCTCGGTCGTGCTGTGCACGTCGATTCCGGGCCATCTCAATGTGCTCGGCGCTCGCCCGCGCGACGGGTTGTTCCCGGTTTGCATGGACATGCTCGAGACGGGTGCGTTCAGAGCTGATGGATGCTCAATCTCGACGATGGCATGTAACTGACGCCCCCACTCTTCTCCACCGCGCAGGCAACCTCAAGCAGACGTCGACGCACCAGTACACGGGGTGGAGCTCGGCCTACACGGTGCGCTCGATTCTCATGCAGCTGCAGGCGCTGCTGTGGCACCGGGACATGTACAAGCGCGCGACGTACAAGCAGCTCGGCGCGGCTGTGGAAGAGACGCGCCAGTTTCGGTGCGACTCGTGTGGGCACGCCCGCACGACTCCTTTTCCACCGCTGCCCTCGAAGAAGACGCTGCCCAAGCCCGAGGAAAAGGAAAAGGACGCGGCGGCGACGCGTGCTGTCATGCTCGACATGCCACGGCACGTTCTCGACCAGCTCGGCCATCTCCGCAGGATATTGCGCGAAAACGACGTGGCGCTTCGGCAACCCAAGCCCGTGGCCAAGCTCGACGTGGCGTGGTCGGCGGTCGCAAAGCAGGCAACGACGACGCCCGCTGTGCAACAGCACCAGCTTGTCGCGCAGGCCAAGAAGCGGGTGGAGGAGGAGGAGGAGGCCAAGGCGACCGCAAAGAGCAGCGGTCCCGGCAAGTCGACGCGGTCCGCTCCAGATTCGAGCGACGCTGGCGCTCTCGGCCGGCTCCCGACCGAGCTGCTGCTGCATGTGCTCGGCGACTCGGCGCTGGCCATGACCGACATTTTCCGCGTCGCTGGCACGTGCCGGTACCTGCACTGGGCGTGCCAGGCCGCCGACGTTTGGCGTGGGCTCGTGCGCAAGCAGTCGGGGCTCGCTGGGCTCGCGCGCGATTGGCGGTACCTCTACATGGCCGAGCACAACCAGGCCGTGCGCGACCTGCGGTGCTGGTACACGCGCGTGTCGTTTACCGACGACGTGCTGGGCCTGCCCGTCGAGATCACCGTCAACCCGCGCACCAAGCAGGTCGACTATGCGATGCCGACCATGGCGTTCCTGTCGCGCACGGCGTTTTACAGCCTGCACGTGCGCGTCACGCCCGGCGACAAGCGCACCTTCACGCACTGGCTGCCGCTCTACCTGAGCGAGACGCACTTTGACCGCGCGCTCGCCGACGTGCAGCGGTTCGTTGCAGCGCTCGCCCAGCCGGGCACGGCGGGCCCCGTGTTCGACCCGAGCATGATCAACGCCGTCTTCCCCAAGCTGCTCAACACGTGCGCGGTGCTCTTGGCTGACCGTGGGCTGCACGCGTCCGACACGGCGGTTGAGCTCTACACGCAGCTGCACCGCGTGTGGGTCGCGTGCCTGCACCGGTACCCGGCGCAGCAGGCCAACGTCGAGCACCGGCTCTCGCGGTTCATGAGCGGCGAGGTGCACCGCACCAAGACTGCGGTCCCGTCGCTTGGCGACCTGCTGGCGCTGCTCTCTGTGAGCGAGCAGTACGGGTGGGCTCAGCTCGCACAGCCCCTGCTCGAGGAGGTCATGCACCGCAGCGTGCTGTGGATCGGCAAGTCGAACCCGGCGCTGATCAAGAGGTGGCAAGACGAGGACCGCGTCGTACAAGTGCCCGACCGCGAGCTGCTGGCGGCCGCATTCGAGGCCTCGGCCGTGTCGCGGCGGCTGATTGCGTTCCACGTTCTGTTCCTCGACGAGCACCGCGGGAGGCAGCGACCGGCCGACGCGGCCCTCGCTCTGCCGCCACCGCGTTCCGTCGCTGAAATGGCGCTGACCGCCGACGTGCTGTACGGCAAGTTGCCGACGCGCGTGACGGCGCGCATCCAGACGGGCATCCGCGCCATCCTCAACGAGACGCCGCATTGGGGTGCCTGGTTCCAGCGGCTGCGCGTGTCGGTGCTCTCGCAACTCGCGACGACGCGGTGGATTTACGGCGCCGTGGCCGCGTCGCTGCGCAAGGGTTACCACACGCGGCACACGGTGTTTTCCAAGATCCAGTCCCGCGGCGTCTCTAAGATTCTGCTGCGCGGCGAGTCCTACTCGGTCGCGCCGACGGCGCGCAAGATTGCCGTCGAGGAGACGTGGAGCTCGGCCACGGGCCTCTTTCTCGACGCGTCGGTGCTGCTGCTCGACGGCGAGGGCAGCACGCGCGAGCATGTCACGTACTGCCACCGCAGGTCGCAGAACGGGTCGGTCGAGCACTCGGGCGACACGTTTGTGCGCGACCGCAGCGAGGGCGTGCACAAGATGACGATTGACCTCGACAAGGTGCCCAAGACCGTCATGCACTTGGCATTCTTCATGTCGGCGTGGCTCGGGGCCACGCTCAAGGACATTGACGCGCCCTACATTCGCCTGACCGACGGCGCGCAGGAGCTGTGCACGTACACGTTTTCCGAGTCGGCGGTCGGCGAGCACAAGTCGGTGCTCATGGCGGTGCTGTCGCGGCAGCCTGGCAAGGGCGGGGCGCGTACCAGGTGGGTCATGCACGCGACGGGCGTGCACGGCAGCGGGGATGTGTCGAGTGACCGGCCGATGCGCGAGACGGCGCGCCAGTATGTGACGAGCGGGCAGAAGTAGATGAAACCATTTTTTTTGAGACAGACTTTGGCGACTCGGGCAACTCGCAGCTCGGAGCGTGGGTGCTCAGACAGCAACACTGCGGTTTGAGCACCACCAGCCGCGGGCAGGAGGAGAGCTGCCGGCATCGGCCAAGGTGTGCCCAAATCGTTGGCGCTGATGCTTGGCTGCTCGCGGAGTAGGATGGATGGTGGACAGCAGCAG
This sequence comes from Allomyces macrogynus ATCC 38327, assembly GCA_000151295.1. Classification (NCBI taxonomy): domain Eukaryota; kingdom Fungi; phylum Blastocladiomycota; class Blastocladiomycetes; order Blastocladiales; family Blastocladiaceae; genus Allomyces; species Allomyces macrogynus. Next base: position 932,077 of record GG745346.1, on the reverse strand, counting down.
CAGCATGCTTTCCTGCTGAGACGCATCTTCCGCACGCATAACTCTTTCACGGGCGTTGCCACCCTTCTTGCATCGACACGTTTTGCTGCATCCGCGACTCTTGCCGTGGCCTGCCATGCTTCCCGTGGATGCAGGCTCACCGTGGATGCAGGCTCACAGTCGGGCGAGCGTCCGGTTCGGTGAGGACGGTTGGAACCACGACACAATGCTCCTGGTATCAATGGTATCAAAAGGGGGTACATATATCAAACAAAATCGAAGCCAAGGCCGGGGCCGTTCGTCTCCAGCAGCCGCCCGTGAGATCAAAACAGCCCATTCAGGTCGTCTGGGTAACCGCGGCCATCCTCATCCTGGTCCTCCCTATCCTCGTCCTCGCCCTCGTCCTCGTCCTCGTCCTCGTCCTCGTCCTCATCCGCCGCGACCATTCCCGGCCTCAATTTCGGTTCGTTTTCGTTGGGAATATACCGCATCGCCCACACGTGCAAGTGCAGCATCGCGGCACGCGGCTCGCCGTTCCCACCCGCAGGGCGGAGCGCGACAGGCACAGCGACGACAATCCGGTCCGAGTTGTCGACCGACGGAATCTCACGTTTCATGACCTTGTGCGCGAACCGCATCTGCACGGTTGAAAATAGGAGCGCGGCCACGTCGGTCGCAATCGTGCGCAGCGGCCGTGAGTACGCGTCGTCCGCGACATCCCCATGACCCGTGCCGACTTGGTGGCAGCACAGGCCCTGGCACCACGAGCCGGGCAAGACCGTGCGCCAGTCGACTTGCGCATTCGGCTCCGGCCGGACCCTCGTGCGCGTGGGCAAGCTCAGCTCCGCGGCCGTCGACCACGCGCGCGACCAGGTCGTCTCCGACCGCGTGATAAGAGCGCGCGGATCGTCCACTGTACCCAGCCCCCCCGCCGCCGCGGCAAACACGTCGCGCGCGCGCAGCAGCAGGTACATGGCGATCTGCCGGTGGAAGTTGGTCGCCTTGAACGACTGGCCGGTCGTGCTCGACGTCGGAAACGTGCGCGCGGCCGGGTCGTTGGGCAGGTGCAGGCACAAATGAAACCCGAGCCGGCTCGTCGTGAAGAGCCGATTCTGCGGCAGAACCATGCCAAAAGGGGACGGGACGCGTTTAGTCGACAGCTGCTGCAGCACAAAGGACACGGCCTCCGCGAGCTCCTTGCGGTACTTTTCGCCGAACACTTGGGTGGAGTCGGTGGAGAGTAGGTTGTTGAGCAAGTCGACCTGCAGATTGTGGTGCCGGGAGCCGTCAGTAGCACATCGCAATGCCAAGGTCGGCCGAGTACGGACGGACCCGGTTCAAAAGCACGGCCTTGTCCTTGCGCATCGATTTGCGGACGCCGTTGCGGTACAGGCGCGGTGCTTGGTCGATGTCGCTCAGCCGGTCGCCGAGCTGCATCGACTCCACTTGGGCCAGTTGGCGGAGCACCTCGAGAAACAGCGCGCCAATCGTCGGGTTCTTGTGACGGTCGGAAAGACCGCACTTCATTTGATGAAGAGCAGAAATCAGAGAGCTGCAAGAATCGGCTCAGATCAATCCAAAACACACACACGGCACATACCCACGCGACAATGTCAGGCCACTGGTCAACGATAATCAACACAATCGTCTCGATCACTGTCGACCGCGCGCGCGCCTCGCTGCGCGTTGAGAGCAACAGCAGGTTCCAGGCCTTGACAATCCGGATCAACGCGCGCACCGTCGGGTCTTGGCCACGAACGCGCTTCTGAGCGGCCTCGGACACGAGCGGCTGCAGCCGACGGTTGAGCCCGGGATCCATGTTGTTTTCGGTGAAGTACTGCAAGATCCAGCGCTTGTACAAAATCTGCCTCAGGCACCGCGCCGCCACGGTATCGCCGTCATGCGAGCAATCTTTCGTGAAGAGAACGTCCATGCTGATGACGAGCGGCGGGACCGCGTGAGGCGTGCGCGGCTGCACAGCGACAGCGATCAGCAAACTGGTGCGGCGCGTCTCGAGCTTGTCGAGCTTGACGCGCACACGGCGCCCTTTGGGCGTGAGCCGCTCGACCCACTTGCTCGGCGCGCTTGGGGGATTCGGGAGATACCGTGCGAGCACTTCGCGCCCAATCTGCGCGGCCTGCTGCGAGCGCTCGTCGCTGATCACGTCCAGATCGCGCAGCTGCACGACCAAGTCGGCGTCAAAGTTGATGCAAATCGCCGTTTCTTTGTAAAACGACCCGACGCGCGCGACGCGCGTCACGGTGCCGACGCGGGCCCAGTGGTCGCGGTGCTCGTTGATCAGGCCGCAGATCCAGTCGACGGCGCACTCGACATAGTCGCGCTGGATCGGGTCCAGGTCGAGCAAGCGGCCCAGATCGAGCAGCCACTCTGACGAGAGCGTGGCGCTCGGAACGGGCACAAACGTGGGCGGCCGCTCGCGCGCACGCGCGCGCTCGTATCGCGCCGTGACTGGGTCGGCGTCCATCTTGAGCTGTGATTCGGACTTGCCGCGACGCGATGCTTGGCCACGCTGCGTCGGGTGAGAGACTGAGGCGGTGGAGCCATGCACAGGCTACCGTGGTGTGGTGGTGATGCGACACGACACGTCGCTTGACAGTTGATTTACGGTTGGGCGCGGCCTTTGCGGTCGTGTCGTGAGCTGCGGGCAAGTTCAGGAGAGCAAGGGCCGCGCACGACGAGCACGACGCCACCAACCTGGAGATCGGTGGTTGCCGTTGCCCCGAGCAATTTAGCACCGCCATGCGCGCCGCACACCCTCCGATGCCTGCCTGATTGGGCCCATTCTGATGCGGCCGACACTGTGCATGTTGCAACTAACGCTATGGTCGCCACAGTTCGCTAGAGATATGTTTGTATTGCGAGAGAACAGACGGAATCGCAATTATGAATCACGGCCGCATGCCACGCGTTCGGTCACCAATGCCTTACTTGGCCTTGGTGGCGTTCTTGGGCGCAAAACCTTGCTCGCGCAGTGCAGACTCGAGGTGCTTGAGCGTCTGCTCAATGTGCTTGAGCTCCGCCTCGTGCGTGGCCGACAGGCCCATGTGGCCGATACGGAAGTAAGTCGGCGCAATCTTGGGGTGGAGTCCACCAGCAACGACAACACCCTTGCCCGAAAGCGCGCCGAGCAGCGCCGGGCCAGCAACACCTTCCGGGTAGTAGACGGCCGTCAGCGTGTGCGCGGCGTGCGCGTAGTCGGTCGGGACGAGCTTGAGCCCCCAGCCGAGCACCGTCTGCTTGACGTGGTCCGAGATGCGCACGTGCTGCGCGTACCGCTCGGCAAGCGGCTTGGCGACGAGCTGCTGCAGTGACGTGTGCAGCGCCTTGATCGTCTGTACAGCGGGCGTCGCAAAGTAGGACGGCTTGCGCGCCTCGTAGGCCTGCATGATCGGCGTCCACTTGGCCCACGACGCGTAGTAGGCCGTCGGCGGCGCCACGCGCGTCTGGAACGACTGCATCGCGCGCTCCGACGCGACCACGACGCAGAGACCAGGCGGGCACCCAAGCGCCTTCTGCGAGGCCGTCAGGACCACATCGACGCCCCACGCGTCCATGTCAAGGTCCTCGCCACCGACCGAGCACACACCATCGACAATGACGAGCGTCGACGGCGACGCGTCGCGGATCAGCTTGGCGAGCGTCTTGACGTCCTGCAGGACACCCGTCGACGTGTCGACGTGCGTGATCGTGACCACCTTGTACTTTTGCGCCTTGACGGCCTTGACCACCTCGTCGTGCGCGGGAATCGCGCCAATCGCGGGCGCGTGCAGGTGCGTGACCTTGGCGCCATAGACTTGCAGGCACTCGCCGAACCGGTCACCGAACAGACCCGTGTTCACGACGAGCGCGTTCTCGCCGGGCTCTACGAGGTTGGCCGCGACCATGTCCCAGCCGAGCGTGCCGGACCCGGCGACAATGAAGGGCTGGCCCTTGGCCGACTTGAAGATCTTGCGCAGCATCTCAAGCGACGCGCCAAACTCGCCAATGAAGCTCGGGTCGACGTGCGACGTGGCCGGCGTGGCCATCTGCGCGAGCACATCGTCGTGGAATTCTATAGGGCCTGGAATCATGCACAGTTTGTGCGCCGATTCCTGGTGCACGGGGGCCGACGACGAGAGCGACATGGTGGTGGGTGCTGTGCGGGTCGTTGGAGTACGGGTGGCGGCGTGGGGCGCGGCGATAGCAGCGGCCGACAGCGGGGCGAGAGCAGCGCGGGACGGAGCAAAGAGGAGCGGCAGGCGACGGGCACCGGCAGCAGCGAGAAGCATGTGTGCAAGAGAGAGAGAGAATCGGTGCGGCAGAGGTCGTCGGTGGTGGTGGAAGTGGTCGGCGAGTCGCGACACACGCGCGGTGGCCACTTGCACGTGTTGACCTGTCATCATCGTAGAACACTGACACAACATCTACGGCGGGTGTATTTTAATGCAATTTGCCCAAAAAATTTCTGTCTACAACTGCCAAAATCGCGACGCTGCTGCTCTCCAGCTCACGTCGCCTTTTCCGTGAAGAGCGCGAGCGTCTGCGTCGCCACGGTCGCGCGCGCGTAGGCAGCCATGGCCTGCTCGCGCTTGAGGCTGCGCACCTGCCGCTCGAGCGCGCCCTTTTCCTGCACCTCGCGATCGATGCGTGCTTGGGCGTCCTCGCGCGCATCGTGCAACAGCGCGCGGAACTCGTGTCGCAGCTGCACGATCGTGGGGTTCTCGCCATTCTTGTTCCGGCCGAGCCGCGCCACTTCCATGTCCTCGACTTGAGCGCGCAGCTTGGCCTGTTCAGCGCGCTGTTCGGCAATCACTTTTTCGAGCTTGCTGCGCTCGTACGCGAAATCCGCCGCGTTGCGCGTGATCCGGTCAAACTCGGTCTGCAGACCCTGCATTTCCGACTGCATGCGCTGCTCGCGCGCCTCGAGCGCGTCGTACTCGGCCGTGAGCGCGGCCTCGCGCTGCGCGTACTTGTGCACGGCCTGGTCGAGCGCTTCCTCGGCCGCTGCGGCCTTTTCCTGCATCGCGCGGTACTTGCCAGGATCGATTCCGTCCAACAACTGCAGTTGCGCGCGCAGCTGCTGCACTTGAGCATCCGTCTCGGCACGCTCGCGGTCCCGCTGCTGCGTGGCTTGCGCGAGCTGGTCGTTGAGCGCCGCCTGGTCGCGACGTGCCGCGTCAAGCTGCTTTTGCAACGCAGCCACTTGCGCGGCCAGCGCCGACCCGTCGCTCCGAGCTGCGGCAAGGTCGCGGTCGGACGTGGCCACAGCCTCGTCGTACCGGTGCTGAACTGCCGCGAGCTCATCCTGCACGGCGCGCAGCTGCGCAGCGCGATCAGCGAGTTCGGCCGCGTGCACCTTCATCGCTTCGGCCAACTGCGACTGCGCCTCACGCAACTTGCGCGCCTGCACGTCCTCGAGATCGTGCATGGCCGCGTCGCGGTCGGCCTCGGCACGCTGTCGCGCCGCATCCAGCTCGTCGAGCTCGCGTTCCTTAACGTCGAGTTCGCGCTCCTTGTCTTCGAGCCCACGCTCCTTGTCCTCGAGCTCGTCCTTAAGCGCATCAATCTGCTGCTGCAACGCCGCCTTGGCCACAGCCAGGTCCTGCGCGTGCTGAGCACGTAACGCATCAAGTGCCTGCTGCGCATCGGCCTGCGCACGCGCAACGTCCTGTCGAGCCTCGTCGAGCGCCTGTCGCGCGTCCTGCACGTCGCGCTGCAGTGCCGCGACCTTGGCGTCGGCCGCCTTGGAGGTGCGTTCAAGCGTGGCCGAAGCCTCGGCACGGTCCGAGTCGCGCGCGGCATTCGCGCGGTCCAGCTGCGCACGCAACCGGTCAAGCTGCCGCTGTGCGTCCTGCGCGGCGAGCTCTGCATCGCGCGCGCGGTCCTCGGCATCGTGCAACTGCCGCTCGCGCTCGTCCAAGCTCGTCTTGAGTTTGGCCACCTGCGACGCCTGGTCCTTAGCGACGTTCACGTACTCGGTCACATTTTGCGTGGCCTCGGCACGCAGCGCCGCCACGTCCTTGGTCAAGTCGGCCACTTGCCGCTTGAGCCGCGCGCGCTCGTCGTCCCACGCGGCGGCATTATCCTCAGCGTCCTCGCGCATGTCCGTGACTTGCTCGCTCAATTTCTTGGCCTCGGTCTGCGCGTGCGCCAAGTCGGCGGCCTGCGCGCGGTTCGTCGCCTCGCGCTCCTGCACGGCTGCCTTGAGTTCTTGCACTTGCACCTGCAACTGCGTGACTTCGGCGCGCGTCGACCCGCCCTCCTGATCCATGGCGGCCTTGACTGCGGCCAGCGCGGCCTCGTGGTCACGGCGCGCCGTCTCGAGCTCGGCAGCCAATTGGTCGGCGCGGGACCGCGCCTGGTCGCGCTGGGTCTGGACCGAATCCAAATCGCGGTGCGCGGCGTCGAGATCGCGCTCGGCGGCCTTGACCTTGGCCTCGAGCGCGGCTGCCTGCTGCCGCGCCTCGGCGCGCAGCGACGACTCGAGATTGCGCAATTGGTCGGCGGCCGAGGTTTCCTGCTCGTGTGTCTTGCTGAGCGTTTCCTTGAGCAATACATCATACTCGGAGTGCAGTGCGGCCAGGTCCTTTAGGGCACGGTCGGCGGCGGCGCGGTGCTTGTCGACCTCGGCCGCGAGTTGCTTGCGTTCGGCGGTCAGCGTGTTCACGTCGCGCAACGCGTCCTGCAATGCGGCCTCGGTATCGTGCAAGTCGCGCGTCGTCTGCGCCAGCTTGGCGTCCGACTCGGCCGTCGCCTTGGTCATGGCCTCCGAGTCGGCCGACGAGGCCATCAAATAGTCAACCTTGGACTGGAGCGTCGCGTTTACGCGCCGTCAAGTCGCGCACCTGCGCGGTCAGCGCGTCGCGATCACGCACGACTTGGTCGACGCTCGTCGCCAACGTGGCGACCGAAAACGCCGGAGCTGATGGCGTGACCGACGCGAGCGCGCGCCGCAACATGGGCTCGTCTGCAGCCTGCTGCTTCTTGAGCTCGTCGGCCGTTTGCGTCGCGTCGCGCAAATTCCGCGTCAAGTCATTGGCCTTGGCCGACCACTCGGCGGCCGCCGCGCGTACCTGGCTCTCGAGATCTTTGCACCGGTCCTCGGCGGCCATCCGCCGCGCGCGCTCTTCCTCGACCTGTGTCCTTAACCGGTCCCGCTCGCCGCCCAACTCGCGCACCTGCGACCGCGCACTCGCGGCCTGCGCGGCCTTGGTCTCAGCCAAATCCGCCTCGAGCGTGGCAATCTTACTCTGCGCGTGCGCCAGCTCATCCTGCACCTCGCGCACCTTCTCCGACTCGTCTGCCTTGGCCGCCTGCAGCCGCATCGTCTCCTGAATCTCGTTCTTGGTCGTGATCTCCTCCAACTCGGTGCGCAGCGCCGCGATCGTGCGGTCCTTTTCCTCGATCCCTTCTTGGTCTTCGTCAATCCTTGCGCGCACATCTTCCAGCTCCGCACGCAACTTGGCCGCCGTCTGCGCCTTGTGATCAAACGCCTCGCGCGCCTTCTGGTACCGCAAATTCGCGCGCTGCAAGTCGTCCGTCAACGATTGCACTTTGGCCTCGAGCGCGGCAATCCCCGCATTCGATTCGGACCCGCCGGTCGACCCGTTGCCCGACTCGACCAGCGATTTGCCCAAGACCGCGGCTGAATGCTGCGCGAGCCGCGTCTCCAAATCCCCGACCCGTTTCGTGTGCCGCAACAGCTCGGCAATCAGCCGCTCCACGCGGTCCGACGCGCCGGCCAAGTCGGCCCGCGCCTGTCGCGCAACGTCTGGCGGAGTCGAAGGGTCCCGCATCGCACGCGACGCCGTATCTTTCGCGCGAATTTCCATACCCAAGCGTTGCGTCAATTGCTCCATTTTGGATTTGGTCGCGCGCACTTCGCGCTGGTACCGGTCCACGTCGGGTGGTGGCAGGATCTTGTATGACTGCACGTCGTGGAGAGCGTCCGTGACCAAGGGCTCGGGCACGGACCCGCCGTTGGAGAGCGCCGACCGCGCGATCGTCGACGCCGCGGGCGTGTGCGTCCCGTCTGACTTGACGCTTTGCACGTCGGAAACGTCCAGCCGGCCGCGCGTTGGGCGGCGCGACGGTGGAGCTGCGGCCGCGGCGGTGGGCTCGGCTTCCGACCGGTCGCCGACGTCCGACTGGCCGGGAGTCACAGCGCGCCGTGGCGGGCGCGGGCGGTCGCGTGTGACACTGCGCGAGCGAGCCATGCCGTTGGGCCCGGTGGTGGCGGGATCAGCGGCCGCTGGTGCTGGGCTGGAAGTCGGGGCACGCGGTGCGGGCCGCCGCGGCGGGCGGGTTCGGATTCGACAGGTGCTGATGCGGGTGGGCGCACGGCGCGGCGGCGCGCTGGCCGACGGGTCGATAGGCGGGAACCGGCCGTTCAGTGCTCTCGAACGCACGCACGCGTCCGCGCAACGC
>GG745346.1:897447-923086 GCA_000151295.1 Allomyces macrogynus ATCC 38327 | reverse complement strand
CTCCGTGGCTGCGGCTGGGTCAGCACCGCCCGGATTCACTTACCGAATCCCCGCGCTGCGGCCTCTGCGGCCGTACCGCGCGCGCGCGCGGCGACCCCGCCCGTTGCTCATCCGCCGCCGCGTTCGGTCCCGCACGCATCGCCGCCATCGCCGCCTCCCTCTCCGCCCCCGGCCCGCCCTGCGCCGCGGCGGCCCTGATCCGCGCACGGTCCCGCGGGGTCAAGTCCGGCACGGGCACGGGCGGGACCGGCGGCGGAGGTGGCATTTCATCATCTCCCGCCGCGCCCGACGTTTCCGACCCCGTGGCCAGACTCGGTCTGCGGGGCGGGCGCGAATTCGCCCGCGGTGGACGGACCGGATCGTACTCTATCGACGCAGAACTCGCGAAAGGCGACGGTGACGGCGACGGCGCGCGGGCCGCGGCGGTCGTGGGGGACCGCGCGCGCGACGCGATCTTGGACCCGAGACCGTACTTGTCGCCAGCAGATGAGGAGGTTTCACCGGAGAGCCGTTCGGGGCGCGGGGTCGCGCCGACGTTCAGGCCTCCGGAGGGTTTTGGGCGCCGTAGTGCCCCGGGGAGGAGTTTGGACAGTCGCACGGGGTCTTTCTTGGCGTCGGCGGGCGCGGGATCGGACGGGGTTCGTCGAGCGCCGCTGGCGGGTGGAGGGTCGCCGGAGAGGAGGCCCACGGGTGGGGGTGGAGTGTTGCGGTCGGGTTTGGACGTAGGGAGTGGGGGAGGTGGGGGCAGGTCGTCAATGTCGGAACTCGACGAGAGGCTCGCGTCCTCGAGGTCGCCGTCGACGGCCGACGTGGCCGGGTGTGATGGGACGGGTGGGGGTGGGGGTCGTGATGCCCGGTCCTAGAATCAAAATCAACGTCATGTCGTGAACAGTGGTCCATAAAAGCAAAAAAACCATGGCGTACCCCCGCATCCGAGTCGGCATCGTCATGGATATACATCGAAACCGCCAAATCCTTGTTGGCGCGAATCGTTTCCGTGACGACCGGCGCCTCGGGCGGCATTCGCGGCCTGGGCGAAGGCGCCGCGGCCATGGGTTCGGGTCCCGCACGCGCGCTCGGTCGGCGCGGGCGCGGCACGGGTACGCCTTCGACCACACCGCGACGTGGAGGTGGCGGCGGTCCACCGGCGTCGTCGTTGGCGTGCGCATTGGATCGGCGCGCCGGGTTGCGGTACCGTGCGAGCGTTTCGGGCGACATGGCGGGCGGTGCGCCGCCACCAGCGCCAGGCACGCCGCGGTTCGGGTTGCGGTACATCATTTCCGGGCGCCGTGGGCGGCGGTCGGACGCGGGCGTGGCGTAGGCCGGGTAGGGTGGGTCCTGCGAGGGCCGAGGTGGATGGAAATCAGGGTCGTGGTCGATGGTCACGTTGCACGGCCGAACGACACGTACGGCCATGGTGGTGCTGCGTCTGGGTGGAGACCGTGCAGCAGTGGGGTATCAAGTGCGTTGGGTCGGAACCGGTGCGATTGGTGGCGTTTCTGGGTTGGGTCCAAGAGCGGCGCGGTTGAGCACGAGGGTCGCGTCGAGGTCGGCTCGGCAGGCGGCGCAAGGTCCAGTCGGGTGTTGGTGCGCGGTTGCAGCAGGTTAGGCGCGGGTTGGAGGTCCACAACGGCGTGGAGTTGCGGTCCGTCACGACGACGATGGCGTCGGCAGCAGTCGCTGGCCGCTGCCAGCGTCAGGGGAACGACCACCGGAGGTGATGGCGTGGCGAGGACTGAATGTGCGTGGCCCGTGGATGGCGCCGCTTCGCCGCGATGCGCAGGCGGCGCCAGACAGTTGCCGCGACCGGGCAGTGGCGCAGCGTCCACGGGCCCACAGAAACTGCCTGGCCACGGCCGTGCTGCGCCCGTCAGCCCCACGTGGAACAGCGGGTGAGTCCCCGGCCGGCCGACATCTGTCCCGTCGTCAACGTCCGCCGCCGTCTCTGCCGCTGCCGCCACCGACGCGCGACTTGGCGCACTCGACCGCCCTGTTTGTTGCCTGCACGCGCGGCCCGTATGCGCGCCATGCTCTGCTGCCACCGCCGCACACATCCAGCACCAACCACCGAGACTCCCCACAATGCGCGTGCTCTGCGTTGCCGAAAAACCGTCCATTGCCAAGTCGGTCGCCGAGCTGCTCTCCGGCGGCGCCGCACGCTCGCGTCCGGGCCGTCACCGCTACTGTAAGAACTTTGATTTCGCCTACCGCCTGCCGCAGTATGCGCGCCAGGGCGTCGGCGACGTGGAAATGGTCGTGACGTCTGTCCTCGGCCACTTGATGGAGCACCATTTCGTCGGCAACATTGACCGCAACTGGCAAGTGGAAGCGCCCGAGGCGCTCTTCTTCGAGGCCGATCTCACCAAGGCCGTGACCGAAACGCACCGCGACGTCGAGACCAACCTGCAGCTCGAGGCACGCCGCGCCGACTTACTCGTTATCTGGACCGACTGCGACCGCGAGGGAGAGAACATTGGTGCCGAAGTCGCGGCCGTCTGCCGCGCCGCCAACCCGCGGATCCAAGTGAAGCGCGCGCGATTTTCCGTGATTCAGGCGCGCGAACTGCACCGCGCCATGCAACACCTCGTCGACCTCGATCTGCGGCAGAGCGAGGCCGTCGACGCGCGGTCGGAACTCGATTTACGCATCGGCGCCGCGTTCACGCGGTTCCTGACGATGCGGTTCCGCGACCGGTTCGTCGACTTGCAGGACCAGGTGCTCTCCTACGGGTCGTGCCAGTTCCCAACGCTCGGGTTTGTCGTCGACGCGTTCCACAAGGTGGACCGGTTCGTGCCGGAACCCTTCTGGTACATTGACGTGGTCGCGCAGCGCATGCCCGCGGCACCGCACTTGCCACCCACGCAATGTCACTTCACGTGGGCGCGCGGCCGCGTCTACGACCGCGCGCTGTGTCTGGTCTTATTCGAGGGCTGTGTGACGAACCCGACCGCGCGCATCGTGCACGTCGCAACGCGCCCGAAATCCAAATGGAAACCGCTCCCCCTTACGACGGTCGAGCTGCAAAAGCTCGGCGTGCGGTACCTGCGCATGCCGTCGGACCAGGTCATGAATATCGCGGAACGGCTCTACCAGCAGGGTATCGTCTCGTACCCGCGCACGGAAACCAACGAGTTTGAAGACGCCGTCGACCTGCGCCCGCTCGTCGAAATGCAGGCGGCGCACCCGGAATGGGGCGGGTACGCGGCCGCTCTCCTAAACCCGCCGCCGGCCGACCACGTGCCCGCCGGCCGCCGACCCAACATGTTTGAGCGGCCGCGCAAGGGCGGCAAGAATGACAAGGCGCATCCGCCGATCCACCCGACGCGGCAAGTGTCCAACCTGGCCGGCGACGAGAAACGCGTCTACGAACTAATCACGCGGCGGTTCCTGGCCGCGTGCTCGCGCGACGCCGTCGGCGCCGAAGCCACCGTCGGGATCCTGCTTGCGGGCGAGTCGTTTACCGCGTCGGGCCTGACCGTCTACGAGCGCAACTACCTCGACGTCTACCCGTACGACCGGTGGACGACGCACGAGCTCCCGCCATTCCAGTTGCACGAAGAGTTTATCCCGCGCGTGTGTGAAATGAAGGAGGGCCGCACGTCGCCCCCGTCGCTGCTCACGGAAGCCGACTTGATTGCGCTCATGGACGCGAACGGGATCGGCACCGACGCGACGATTCACGAACATATCAAGAAAATTCTCGAGCGTAAGTATGTCGTCAAGCAACCTGCCGCGGCGGCCCAGGGCGGTGGGCCCGCGGCCATGGACGCGGGTAATGCCGGCCGCGGCGGCGGCGGCGGTGGAAACCACGTCCTTTTCCCGACGACGCTCGGGATCGCGCTGGTCGAGGCGTTTGATGCGCTGACGACGCAGTCGTTGGGCGAAACCGCACTTGCGCGCGGCCATGGAGGCCGACTTGGTCGCGATTTGCAACGGCGCGAAAACAGAAAGGGCAGGTCGTTGACCAGGCATTGCGTCAGTTCCAGAGCGTCTACCGCCGCGCGGTCGTGCGCGCCGCGCAGATCGAGCAGTGCTTTGCGCGCAGGCTGAATGCCGAGCCTCGCGACTTGCCGCCGAGGCCGAGGCAAGGTGGGGGCGGTAGAGGAGGGTTTGGCGGTGGGGGAGGTGGGGGTGGGGGTGGGGGTGGGTTTCGTGGAAACGGTGCGCCGCGACCACCAGCGCCGCCCGCGAATCGGCCGTACCAACCGCCACCACCCCAGCCGAACAATAACTACCCGCCACCGCCCAACAACCATTACCCACCGCCCGGTGGTGGCGGCGGGTACCCCGGCGCGCCCGGCTTTCGACCGCCGTTCCCGCCCCCACCCGGGCCTGGGGGCCTGCCGTACGATCTCGCCGTCGGCATGTTTGCCACGGTACGCGCACCACTTCCTTTTTGACAACTCCCCGCGACGCGCGCTCACCTTGCTCGAGATCTAGAACACGCCCGACACCGACGACCGCATGTGCCAATGCGGCCTCGTCGCTGTCGTCAAGACAGTCGGCAAAGACGGGCCCAACAAGGGCCGCTCGTTCTACACGTGTCCGAAAGTGTCGCAGGCCGACCAGTGCCGGTTCTTTGAGTGGGCCGACGACTTGGCGGGCGACGCGGCGGCCGGTGGCGGGCGAGGGGGTCGCGGCGGAAGGAGTGCGCGTGGTGGGCGTGGCGGCGGAGGGCGCGGGTCGCGAGAAAGTGGGGGAAGGGGGGCCAGGAAAGGACCGAGGACTCGCGGCGGGCGCGTAAACAAACGCAGAGGTGGGTGATTTGTGGATTAGAAAGGAAGAAGTTGGCTGATCGCGACAGTTGTGCAAGGTCGGGGCAGAGAAGCGGTGTCACGCGGTCACATGCAAGCATGGGCTCTACATTTGCATCGCTGCGCATCGCATGTGGCGACCATCCCCCAACCGGCCGCAGTCGGACCGGCGCCGACGCTGACTGTTCCCTAAATACGACCTTTTGCTCCGCCTTGCTGCCCGCGTATATATATATTGCGGTCCCCGGCTGCAGCCCACCGCCGCCAACGACTGCACCAGCACTCCCGAACCGTAACGCCGCGATCACCCGCACCACCACCGACCGACCACCAACCATGGCCATGAAATCGCTCGTCGCGTTCCAAGCGCGCAGCAACCAGTGGGCCAATGACATTACCATGCGCTCTGTGCAAGCCATGTCCAAGGACCACTACCACGCGCACGCCGGCCTGTGTTTCCGGTCGGTGCACGCGACGCTCACGCACATTTTGCTCGCCGAACGCATCTGGTACATGCGCGTGACGGGGTCCTACAAGAACAATCCGGCCTACGAGGAGGCCATGAACTATTGGCGCCCGCAGGCGGCGACCGCCACGCCGTTTTATGCGAAACCCGACGACACGACGAATCTGTGGGAAGGGTATGCGACGGAGCGCGACCAGGTGTGCTTTGAGTTGGCGGATCAGGTACGGAATGCGGATGGGCGGGTTCGTTTTGCGCGGTTGCGTTAGCCGATCGGGTCTGACGGAACACGCGCGATGCGACGATGTAGAGCTCCAAGTGGGTCACGTACGTCTCGTCGCTGGCCGAGGCCGACTTGACCAAGGACGTCATCTACTTCAATTCGGCGGGCCACACGTTCATCAAGCCGCTGTGGCAGATTCTGCACCACGTCTTCAACCACGGCACATATCTCTCCACCCCTCCTCTCCTTTGCTCCTGGTGAGTCAGCTGGCTGACGATTGCTTGTGCGGATCGATCAACAGGCACGCACCACCGCGGCCAAATCTCGGCCGCGATTGCCAAGTTTGGGTACAAGCCGCCAGAAATGGACGTGATCACGCTGCCGGCCGTGCCTGGAAAGTAAATCCACGTCGTTTGCACCATTCATTACACCTGGTTATTCGCAGTTACAGGAAGAGATGGGAGGCGCAATCCTGAACGACCAGCGCACTCAATGGCAGGCCGGACGGGAGAAAAGAGCGTTGAGCACATGATCCCGAACCTTCGGACACTCCCGCAGCAAGTCAACGAGCGAGAATTGGGACGACAGCTGGTGGAGAACGTTACTCGACGCGAAAATGAGCAGCGGCAGCAACTGGATATGGGATAAATAGAAAGGGAAGGCCAGTGTGGAGGAGTTTCCAGCGTGGGCGAGTAGGAGCCGCCAAGTTGAAGCGAGAAAGAAGCATGTCACATTCAACCAGGACGAATTGCGTAGGGAAATCATTGCGAAAGAGGCAATCAACAACCTCGAGCGAATCCTTCCGCCACCGACCAGCGATAGCGGACGCAGAAAGCAACTCCCTACTCGAGTCCTTGCGCAACATGGTTGTCAGTGCCAGCGCCTCTCACCGACGGGAACGTGACCCACACGTCGAGCTGCGCGAGCGGGACCTATCCCTCCTCCAACGCGTCAGTACAACGCACACTGTCCACCCTGATTCGCAACCTGGGTAGCGCACCTCCACGTCGAACGTGCACGCGCCTGTGACCGGACCGTCCGACCGCACCAGCACCCCACCGATCCGCTTGACAAACGTCGCGAGCCCAACAAACGTGAGCGCCAAGCTGCCAAAATCACTCCCACGCGACCCGTGCTGCAAGCTCAGCTCGAGATCGTCCAGGATCACCGACTTATCCATGGCTGAGAGCGTCTGCCGCAAATGAATCGAGAGCGGCGCACACGACACCGGCTCCTCCTGTTGGTGTGCGGAGGGCACGTGCGAAGCGTCGCGGAGCCGACACGGCCGTGGCCGGTGCGTCGGCGCGGTCACTGACACGCTGCTGCTGCGGCCCGTACTCGTCGACGTCGTGGGTGACGGTGACCGTTCGAATGCGCGGTCCGCGTGCGTGACCGTGTACTTGATGTCCCATGTGGAGTCAGGAAGCGCAACCGACGACCCGAGATAGAGCATCTTCGCCATGAGCACGCGCAGCGTCGTGAGGTTCCCGCCGACGACCACCGACGGCGGATCGACGGCGGTGGTCACGCGCATGTGCTTAGCGGCGGTCCGGTTGGCCTGTGCGTGCAGCGCCTCGGCCTGCAACCGGTGGAGAGACACGCCCGCAGTCGGCGGAGAAGTATCCCCTCGGTACCGCGCACAGAACGGCGTGCCGATCAGGAGCGCGAGGTCTTCCATGAGCACGACCATGTGTTGTGCGGTTGCCGTGGCCGCATCAATGTCTTCGTCCGCCGTTCGGCTCGAGATACGCGCGTGAATGTTCAGCGGCAGCTCCATCGAATCACCCGACGCTTGGCGTGCCCGGAGCGGCGCGTCCGGACCAAGCGCGACGCCGCGAATCCGGTGCTGAATGCTCACGAGCGCGTCGTGGATCCCGAGCGTCTGTGGCAACAGTGCCTGTGCCAGGAACCGCAACAGGGAATTCTTGCTTTTTGTCGCCTCGCGCTCCTCACCGCGCGCGGCGCCGGCCATGCGCTGCGCCTGGATTTGGTCGGAAATGTCATGGAAGAGCACGACCTGCGCAATCTCATCATCGAGCAGCTGCCGCTGGAGCGAGATCAGCGGCGTGACCCCGGCAGCAATCGCGTGATCGAGCATCGCACGGCGGTCCTCGATCCCCGTCGTCGCATTAACGGCAATCGACGCAAGGAACGTGGTTCCATCGCTGCGTCGCACGGTGCCCTCAAAGAACCCGACGTCAAGCATGTTGCCGGACTCGTCGGAGGACGCCGTGTCGAACGACGCAAGCATCGTCGGTGGTTCGGCGATCACAATACGTCGCGCAGACGTATTGTCCGCGGCCGAGCGAGACGACGACGTCGTCCACGGGTGCGCCGCTGTGGGCTGGAATGCGCGCGGTGCCGCGGGAGCCCGCGCGAGCGGGCTGGTGGGCGCGTATTCCGAGGGAGCGAGCGACGGCGTGCGGAACCGCAAGTCAAGGATCATCGGGAACACAATCTCGGTCACGGGCGTCGTCTCGAGCTCCAGGACCGAGTAGCCCGTCACGTCGAGCACGGCCTTGTTGATACCCAATATCCGGCCGCGCTCGTTCACGACCAGCAAACAGTCGGGCAGCGCCTCGATGATGGCCTTGGAGTACCGTGACAACGTCGAGAGCAGTCGGTTCTGGACGTGGTATTGCTGGAGAAGCCGCCGAGATGAAAAGTATCGGAGCACGCCACGACGGAGGGCCTCGCCCGCGAGCAAGAAAATAATGGCCGTGACGGCGCCGACCACCGATGGCCACCGGGTAACGAGGCTGTTTTGGAATTGGTTCGATGCCCAGCACTTGCACGTCCACTGCTGGTTGAGCACCGGGACTATGAGCTGCCACGACGAGTGCAGATCCCGTCTCCGCGTGTCGTTGTTGGGCACAGTCGAAAAGATCAAATCGCCCGTCGGGTGGATGATCTCGACAAACACGCCCTCGGTCGTCTTGTGGTTGGAGAGCGTCGCGCCGAGCAGCGTCGTGATTTCGATCGTTGCCGCCGACAGCCACGACGTGAAGGGCGTGTCGGCATCGGCTGTCGTGCGGCTCATGGCCTTTACCCAGATAATGAACCCGCGCTCGTTGGTCGGAATGATCGTGACGGGCCCGTCCGACATGGCTACGCGTTGCGTGGGCGATCGAAGCAGGGTGAGAAGAGCCGAGCGGCGCCGCGGGTCGGTGAGCTGGTTGAACCCGCCGACGGTCGTGGCTAGAGTTGGTGGAACGCTATGTGGACGAGACAAGCGGAGGCCGATCAATCAGAACGCGGCCAGGCATGACCAAATCAACGGCCGAAAGCCGCATGCCAAAAAATTTCAATCGCACATGAAGAGAACCGGCGAGAGAATCGGCCGGCCGTCGACCAAGACGGCGTCTTTGGGCGGGAGTGGTTTGGGCCAGACAGTGCGCCCGTAGTGCGACTCGATTTGAGCGAGCTGGTCGTACGACAAGACGGGCGCGTTCGAGAGGGAGAATGTGGTGTTCCTGTCGAGCGACGAGTTGTTTGCGTACATGACGAGCGCCTCTGAAACAAATAGCAAGAGAGAACGACGAGAGTGAGTGTTCGACCACATCCGCGCAACTCGGTCGCAAGCAAAGCACCTTCTCTGACATTCGGCACGGACGACACGTACGCTGCCGCGTTCAACAGCTTCCGATGGAGCCGAAGGCGGTCATTTTAGTGGAAATCGTGGTGGTTCCGCGTGTTCACAGGGGCACACGCACCGTTCCCGCCAACTGTCGATTGAACGCGACGTCGAGTAGCCGCACGTTCTGCTCGCACGCCGACTTGAACTCGTCGCGGAACCGGCTCGTTTCGACAGCGTGCAGCGGAAAATATAGGGCGAGCGCGCATCCTGGAGGGACAAGTTTGGCGTGCGCTGGTTATGACGCGTTGTCTGCAAGCCACCATGATGGCCGCGCTGATGATGCTCACCAATGCCCACGCCCACGACGGCCACCGCGGCGGCAAACGCGATCCACTGCCAACGCCGTCGCTGCCGGTCCTCGTCGTAGCTGTTCCAGGGCGCCGCGGCAGCGCTAGTGCCGAGCGCGGGCGTCGCTTCGTTGGCGTTGCCGGCGCTGCTGCTCGTGCCCGACGCTCGGGGCGCCGCGTCTGCACGGCGTGACCGGCGGAGCGTCGCAGTCGGCATCGCAGCGGTGACGGTCGTGGCGGTGTCGGCGGCGATGTTGGCTTTTGCAGCTCCCGATTCGACTGCAGGTACTGTCACACACTCGCGAGCGGCCATGGATCAGATCGAGGTTCGGGTTGCGAGGGGGGAAGACGGTCTGCAGCGACGAAGTGCACATCACGAAGCGTCATTTCCATGGATATTCGACGATCTGTCGAGAACGTTCCAGACATCGAAGCCTGGAAAATGCTGGCCAGCGACGGCCTGGCCCCAGCGGATCACAAACATGGTCACCACCGTTTCCTTGACAAAAAAAGCACCCCTATTTACATTTTTTAACTTTTCTGCTGCTGCAACGGCTGCTGCCGCGTTCTCCGAGCCGCTCTGATTTCAATATCTGGCCCGCGAACGGCCGGGAGTCTCGCCCACACGTGAAGCGGCGCCAATGGCACCTATTTCGACCAGAGCAAGATGGATCAGGCCCGCGCGAGCAGATATTACTCTTGCACGAGAAGTACTCGAACCAACGTACCTCGACGTCCAGCGTGCACGCGCCCGTGACCGGATCGGCCGACCGCTCGAGCACGCCGCCAATCCGCTTGACAAACGTCGCGAGCCCGACAAAAGTGAGCGCCAAGCTGCCGAAATCGCTGCCGCGCGACCCATACTGCAAACTCAGTTCGAGGTCGTCGAGAATCACCGACTTGTCCATGGCCGAGAGCGTTTGATGCAGGTGAATCGCGAGCGGCGCAGGATCGACCGATTCAAGGTGGTTCTGCACCGGCGGCACGGTTAGCGCATCTCGCCGCCGGGACGCGCGCGGTCGTCGTGTCGGCGTGGTCACGGACACGCTGCTGCTGCGACCTGAGCTGGTTGATGACACCGTCGAGATCGTGGGCGACGGGGAGCTGGCCGCAGCACGGTCTGCTTTTGTGACCGCATATGTGATCCTCCACTCGGCGCCTGGCAGGGCAACCGACGACCCAAGATAGAGCATCTTGGCCATAAGGATGCGCAGCGTTGCGAGTTGTCCACCCATGACCATTGACGGCGGATCGACGGCGGCCGTCACGCGTAATTGCTTCGAAATGATCCGCTCGTCTTGCGCGCGCAGCGCGTCAGCCTGCAACTCGTGGAGCGACACGCCCTCCACCGAATCTGCCTCCTGGCGCGCGGCGCAGAACGGCGTGCCAATCAACAGCGCGAGGTCCTCCATGAGCACGACCATATGCTGCGCCGTGGCCGCAGCCGCATCAATATCCTCAGCCGTCGTCCGGCTCGTGATGCGCGTGTGGAGGACTGGCGGCAAGTTCGCCGATGCCGCCGATACTTGCCGGTCCCGCATGAGCGCGCTGGGCCAAAACTCGACCGACCCAAACGCGGCGTTGTGCATACAATTCTGGACCCACGTGAGCGCGTCGTGCATCCCGAGCGTCAGCGGTAGCATCGCCTGTGCGAGAAACCGCAGCAGCGAGTTCTTGGTCTGCGTCTCTTCGCGCTCGTCGAACCGCGCGGCGCCGGCCTTGCGCTGAGTCTGGATCTGGTCGGAGATATCGTGGAAGAGCACGATCTGCGCAATCTCGTCGTCCACGAGCAACCGCTGCTGATGCGATACGAGCGGCGTGACTCCCGCAGCAATCGCATGCTCGAGCATCGCGCGGCGGTCCGCGACTCCTGCCGTGGCGTTGATGGCAATGGACGCGAGAAACGTGGACCCGTCGCTGCGCCGCACGGTGCCCTCAAAAACGCCGTTCTCGAGCAGCGGGTCAGTTGTGTCGCCAGTCCGCGGTAGTGCAGGCCGCACGCTCGCAGATGGCATAAAGGGAGGAGATGCCGCGCGCGCGGGTGACCCATCTTCATGCGTCATGCCCTCGGTGACAGGGAGCGACGACGTGCGGAACCCCAAGTCGAGGATCATTGGGAACACGATTTCCGTAATGGGAGTCGACTCGAGCTCGGTGGCTGAGTAGCCCGTCACATCGAGCACGACCTTGTTGATGCCCAATATCCTGCCGTGCGTGTTGACGACCAGCAAACAGTCGGGCAGCGCCTCGATGATGGCCTTGGCGTACCGTGACAGCGTCGAGAGCAGTCGGTTCTGGACGTGGTATTGCTGGAGAAGCCGCCGAGACGAAAAGTATCGGAGCACGAAGCGGCGCACGACTTCGGCCGCGAGCAGAAAAAAGATGGCGGTCACAGCCGCGACAATTGACGGCCGCGGGGACACAAACCGATCGCGGAGCCGCGTCGCCGCCCAGCACTTGCACGTCCACTGTTGGTTGAGGACTGGGATCGTGAGCTGCCGCGAAGAGTGCAGGGCCGGGCTCGTCGTGTCGTTCTTAGGCACGGTCGAGTAGATGAGGCCCGTCGGTGGATCACCTCGACAAACACGCCCTGGTCGGTCGTACGGTTCGCGAGCGTTGCGCCGAGAAGCGTCTTAATTTCGACGGTTGCGCCCGACAACCACGACGTGAACGGCGCACTGGTGTCAGTTGTGCGGTTCATGGCCTTGACCCACACTTGGAAGCCACGCGTATTGGTCGGGATGACCGTGACAGGCCCATCGGAAATGGCGATGCGCTGCGACGGCGATTGAAGAAGAGAGACAAGGGCCGAGCGCCGCCACGGGTCTGAGAGCTGGTTGAAGCCGCTGACGGTCGGGATCAATGAGGTCGGAAAGCTAGTCGTGAAGGACCAGAGAATAGTTGGTGGGTCAATTTACGAAGTGATACGGATGGTGAGCGAGCATCGATCCAACGTCCAATGCGTGAGGAACAGAGCCGCACATGAAGAGAACTGGTGCAAGAATTGGCCGGCCGTTGACCAAGACGGCGTCTTCGGGCGGGAGCGGCTTGGGCCAGACTTTGCGTCCATAGTACGACTCGAAGCGGTCGAGCTGATCGTAGGACAAGATGGGCGAATTCGAGACGGAATACGTGACTTTTTGGTCCATGGACGAGTGGTTGGCGTACATGATGAGGTTATCTGGTGGCAGGGCGACTCGTATCAGCGCAGCGACGACATATGGACTGTTTCCACTTGCTACTGGCCATCCACAGCGCACCTTGGTTGATGATCGGCACAGACGACGCGTACGCGGCGGCATTCAGGACCTGATTGTATTTCGGATACGAATATTTGTGAATTTCGCAATCAAAGTGGAAAGAGCGATGCCGCCTGTTTGAGTGCGAGTGTCGTGACGCACCATGCCCGCCAGCTGCCGGTTGAACGCAACATCGAGCAACCGCACGTTCTGCTCGCACGCTGACATCCACTCGCGGCGGAACCGACCCGTCTCGACGGCATGCAGCGGGAAATACAGGGCAAGTGCGCATCCTGGAGGCACAAGTTTTGCGTGAGCCGAGCATGACGCGTGCCCATACAGGTCCTCATGATGGGCGCGCTGATGCAAACCGACGCCAATGCAGGCCACCGCCGCCGCGGCAGCGAGCGCGATCCACTGGTCGCGACGAAGTTGCCGATCCTCGCCGCTGTCCCATGGCGCCGCGGCATCGTTCCTGCTGAGCGCTGATGTCGCGTCATTCGCATTGCCCATGCCGCTGGTGCTAATGGTCGGTGGTCGCAACTCCGCGTCGCGGAATGACCGTCGGAGCGTCGCGGTCGGCATAGCGGCGAAGCTGGTGACAAAAGGCGGTCTTGGAGATGATAATGGAAGTGTTGCGGCGCCCGATTCAAGTGCAAGTACTCGTGGTGCGGTTCGTGCGCGACTTTGGGCTGATTGAGGGTCGTCGTGCGAAGGGTATGTGCAATTGGTGTGGCATGAGAATGGGCTGGTGTGGCATGCGAATGGGCATGGGGACAATTGGGGACCGCAGCCTTTGTGTTTGACAGCAACGCGGACAAGCCATCAAATCATTCTTTTCGATCAACCTCTTCAGCACGCGCCCTCTGCTGATACTGCTACGGCTGCTGCTGCTGCCGCGGTCTCCGACCCGGCCTGGTCTCCGCGTCTGGCCGCGCGGTCGGAAAAGTCGCCCACACGCGAAGTCGCGACAAAGGCACCTAAAGGTTAATACCGACGCCAGTCATCAGCATCACACAATCCCGCGCGTCGTCGCCTTCTCCACGGACCCACGGTGCAACGCACCTCCACATCAAGCGTGCAACTGCCCGTCACCGGATCCGCGGACCGCCCGAGCATCCCGCCAATCCGCTTCACAAACTTCGCGAGCCCGAGATAGGTCAGCGCCAAGTTCCCAAACTCGGACCCGCTCGACCCGTGCGTCAAGCTGAGCTCAAGGTCGTCGAGGATCAGCGCCTTGTCCATGGCCGACAGCCGCTGCCGCAAATGAATCGAGAGCGGAACCATGCGCTCCGGACCAGGCGGCATAGGCATCGGCGGGGACATAGCCGCGACTGCAGGTGCTCGACGCTGCCGGCACCGGCCGTCAGGACTCGCCCCAGAAACGATCGAGTAGAACGACGCTGACGCCGACGACGACCCGGTGGACGCGGTCGATGACGGCGCCGGTGACGCGGGCCCCGCAGGCGCGCCGGTCCCCCCGCCGCGTTTGGTGATCGTGTACTGCCACGACCCAAAGTCGAGTCCGGCAGCGCGAATGGACGAGCCGAGAAACAGCATCTTCGCGACGAGGAGCCGCAACTGCGTCAGTTCCCCACCAATCACGGTATTCGCCGGGTCGACGCTCTTGGTGATCGCCATGCGCTTGGCGCCAGTCACGTCCTTGCGCGCATCTAGCCCGTCCTGCATGATCGTGCGCAGCGGCGTGCCGGGCGTCTGTTCGGCGTACCGCGCCGGGAACGGTGTGCCGATAAACAGCGCGAGGTCCTCCATGAGCAGCACCATGTGCCTGGCGGTCGCCTCGGCCGCGTCGATTTCCTCAAACACCGACGCCGACGACGACGCGAGCGACGTCGCGCACGTCGTCGAACCCACCCCTCCGCCCGCACCAACCAGCCCGACCCCGATCCCGAGGTCGTGCAAGTACCGCTGAAATGCGCGCAGCGCCGCATGCACCGACAGCGTCTGCGGAAACAGCGACCGCGCGAGAAACCGCAACAGCGACTCTTTACTGCGCGTCGCCTCGCGCTCGTCGCGCTTGGCGGCGGCGGCCGCGCGCTGCATGTGCATTTGGTCGGAAATGTCGTGGAACAGCACGACTTGCGCAATCGCTGTGTCAAAGACGCGCACCGTATCGCCACTGCGCGACTGACTGAGCGGCGTCATCCCGACTTCCACGGCGTGGTCGAAAATCGCGCGCGGGTCACCGTCGCGCATCGCGTCGCCCGCGGCGTTGACGGAGATGGACGCCGGGAAGGAGGTGCCGTCTTTGCGCCGGACGGTGCCTTCGAAGAAACCGACTTCCAGGAGACTTGCAGAGGCGTCGGCGTCGTCGGCGTCGTCGGCGACGGCGGTCGTCGTGCCGGCCGAATCGGTGATCTGCACGCGCTGGCTGCGCGACGAGGACGGTGGCGGCGGCATCGCCGGCGTGCGGCCGTCGGTTGCGCGGCTGGGCGAAACGAACCCGGCTCGACTCGCCGGATCCACGGCGCGCGGCGCTGCCGCTGGCGTTTGCGGCGTCGGCGTCCCGTCCGGCGCGAGTGTGTCGTCGGCGGTCGAGACGGGCGACGCGTGCAGTCCCAAATCGAGCAGTTTCGGGAACACGATCTGGGCGATGGGCATCGCCTCGAGTTCAGCGACCGAGTACCCCGTCACGTCGAGCACGGCCTCGTTGATTCCGAGAATCCGGCCGTGCGCGTTCACGACCAACAAACAGTCCGGCAGCGCCTCGATGATGGCCTTGGAGTACCGCGACAGTGTCGAGAGCAACTGGTCCTGGATTTGGTACCTGCGCAACAGGTGCTTGGCGGCGATGTACCGCAAGATGGCGCACCGCGCAAATTCGGCGGCAAACAGGAAAAACACGAGCAGGATCACGCCCACGACGATCGGCCACGCCGTGACCATGGATTTGTAGAACCGCGGCGACGCCCAGCAGACGGCCGGCCAGTGCTGGTTGAGTACCGGGATCGTGTAGTTGTGCGCGTCGAGGTCGTCCTTGGACAGGTTTATGGGCACCGTCGTGAAGACGAGCTCGCCCGTCGGGTGGATCACGTCCACGTAGACGCCGCGCTCGGCCGACCGGGACCCGAGCGACGATTTGAGCAAAGTCGAGACCTCGATGGTCGCTGCGGCAATCCACTGGGAGAACGGCGTGTCCGGATCGACCATCGTCCTGTTCATGGCCTTGACCCACACAATAAACCCGCGCGCGTTGGTCGGGATTATGCCAATTGGGTCCGAAATCGACAGGCGCATCGTGGGCGACCTTAGCAGTGCAAGAAGCGCGTCGCGCCGCTGCTGGTTGCTAAACTGGTTGAACCCCGTGATCGACCGGATCAAGGCCGGCGGGTAAATGAAGAGAACGGGCGACGCGATGGGGCGGCCATGCACGAGTACGAGCTCCTTTGGCGGTAGCGGTTGCGGCCACAGGCTCGTGCCATACCGCGCTTCAAACTTCGGAATGTCGTCGTACGAGAAGACGGGCGCGTTGGAGATGCTGTAGAGGAGCGTGCGGTCAAACGACGAGTGCTGCGTAAATGTCACGAGATTGTCTACAGTGGACCAGAGCGTCAGCCGCACCGATCAGCGGCTGGCGAGAGAGGCAGAGGAGCAACAGCAGCATGCCTTGCGACACCTTGGGCACCGCGTGCACGTAGGCAGCAACGTTCAGCAACTAGTCGGCCAAGTCAAGTATCACCCAGTCGTCAGCAAATGCGCACATCGTGGGTGACGCGAGCCAAGAGGCGTACCGACGTCGTCAGCCGCAGATTGAACGCGACATCGAGCAGCCGCACGTTCTCCTCGCACAGCGACGCCCAGTTCTTGTTGTACTTGTCCATTTCGACGGCGCGCAGAACAAAGAAGAGGCCCACGGCACACCCTGTTTGCCGGGTTGATTTGTGGTCAACAAATGGCAGCGTGCGTGATCGAAATCGTGATGGGCATGCGCGGTACCGACCGATCCCAGCGAGAACGACGACGGCCGCGGCGGCGAGCGCGATCCGCGTCCATCTGCGCGTCTGCTCGGCCTCGTCTTCGGAAATTTCGGCGACCCGGCCGGACAGAACAGGTCGGTCGTTGGCCGAGGTCAAGCCAGACGCAATCGAGGTGACTGACGTGGCCAACATGGACCGGCGCGCGGATGGCGGTGGGGGCGGCCATGTGGCCGACATGATTGGCGGAGCTGACTGCGGGGGGTTGGGAGTGGTGCTGGCGGTGGCGAGCGGTGGCGAGCGGTGGCGTGTGTCTGTGGTCCTTGATCGGCGGGTCAGAACGCGGCTCTCACTCTCAGAACGACCTGAAGCACCGCCGTTTGGGCCTTGGAAGCGCAGCTCGACCCTTCGAAATCACCGCGAACCAAAATAGATTCTAAACACTAGAGACAACAAATCCCATCCGACAAAAAGGCAAGAAACATGTAGCAACTGGCACGCGGGTCGACGAGCGCGAGCCGAACCAATGTGAGAAAACCGCTCAACAAGACACGACGAAAGAACAACAAAAACGCACCTCCACCCGCCACACTACGGCTGCGGTGCCGCGCTCGCGCCGCCATCGGCCGGCGGCATCGGCATGGCCGGCGGCGGCCCCATCATGTTATCGCGAATGTAGGCGTAGAGCGTCGTCTTCTTGGCCATGGCCTCCTTCATGGCCTTGAGCTGCTCCTCTTGCGCGGCGCGCGCATTGTCGGCCTCGGCCTTGATCATGGCCGCCTCCTCCTCAAACTGCTTTTGCATGAGCTGCGAGTGCCGGAACAGGTCCATTTGCTGCTCCTGCTGCCGGCGCAGCGCCATGCCCTTGCCGCCACCCAACAGACCCAGCAGGCCGCCCGACCGCGACGACGCATTTGCGTGCGCCTCCTCCTCGGCCTTTTTCAGTTCCTCGGCAATCCGGCGGCGGTACTCGGCCTGGCGCTCGGCAAACTTGGTTGGCACGTCGGCGCCCTGGTAGGACTGCAGGATCGGGCGCACGTCGGGCACACCCGAGAGCGCAATCATTTCGAGGAAGGGGATGTAGTCGTTGAGCGACCGCGCGGTCGGTTTCCCGTCCCACCTGTCGAGATGGATCGCGTTCTCGGGCTGCAGCGAGTAGGCGTCCTCGTCCCAGTCCATGATCACGACCTTCGACAGATCGCGGTTCAGCCGCGACAGGTCCTTGACGTGCTTGCCGTTATGGTAGTGCGTCGCGTCGCGGAACAGGCGGTAGGTGATCCCCTGGTAGGTGTCGAGCTTGTCAATGATCGGGTAGGCCGTGAACCCTTGCGACCGCGTGAAGACGACAATCTCGTAGAACCGCGACAGGTAACCCAGGAAGTAGTCGATGCCCGGGCGCTTGGCGACACGCCAACCGTGCTGTGAGGTCCATTCGGAGTGAATCAGCGTGTCGTTGAGGTTAATGACGAGCGTGTACTCGCGCTGGTACCCCGGCGGCAGCGGGTCCGGTAGCAGCTTCTCGAACGCGGGCGTTGTGTACTCCTTGGTCATGGCCGAGACGCGGTCCTTGGCGCGGTCCCACATGGCCGAGGGGGACCACGACTTGTCTGGATGGTCGTCGTCGGGCCGGCCAAAGTAGTAGACAGTACCGGCGACCAGTGCGACGAGAAACACGTTTGAGGCCAGGTTTTGCGCGGGGGTCATGCCGTCGTCGCTCGACTTGGCCTTGCGCGCCTTTTTCCGGTCGGTTGACGACGAGGCGCCGTCAGCGTCAGGCTCGGCCTTGGTACCAGCGGCAGGATCGGCATTGCTTGCGGATGCGGATGCGGACTCGGATGCGGCACGCTCGGCCTGTTCGGCCGCGACCTGGCCGAGCAGCGTCTGCGACGCGAGGCCTTGGCCAATGTTGAGGTTGGGCAGAGGCTTCTTGCCGTCGTCGGCGCGCGCAAACGAGGTCGCGCCAAACGAGCGGCGGGTCGGCGCGATCGCCGCCGCCGCGGCGCGCAGAGAAGCGGGACGGGCCGCAGCAGAGAGAGCACGCGGCAGGAGCACAGCGCTCAGCATGGTCAGATGGTGATGTTGGCTGGGTTGTTGGTGCAGTCGGGGCACAACCGTTGGTCGAATTGCGCTGGATCGAGCGCAAAGTGCGCGGCGCGGGCGGCGAGCGCAGGGTGCGGCAAGTTGAAGTTGCAGGATCGCCGTGGACGAGGCCGGATATCGTCGCAGATTGCACGAGCCAGCGAGATGCTGTCGTGGAGGTGGTAGTTCAGCGCGTTGGCGGTGATCGCTCTCGTTTCGTTTGTGCGGTGGGCCAAAAGAGGTCGCGGGCAGCTGACGCCACGTGCACACCACTCCTCTGGAATTGGGAGACACAGTCGCCCGTCCCGGTCGAGAGCTGCTCCCCAACACAGCGCGCGGCGGCGGGCTGCGCGACGCTGCAGCAAGCATCTCCACTTACATCCTGTCGATCCTCTCGACTTGTCACAGGGATTCCCGGCCAACCCCAAGCAAACTTGGTGAACTCGCCCGCTCGCGTGCGCCCTTCTTGCTCTACCACTTGCGCCACCGCCGCGACCGTCGTGGGCCATTTTGTCTGAAGAACCACCAACAAAATTTCAAGGCCTGATCACCGACTGCCGACTGCGTTGTGGCGAGCCCGACCAGTATAGAGACCGACCAACCAACCACGCGTCTGCCCGTTCTCTCCCAGCTACTCGCGCGTGCTCCTCCACAATGACCACCGCCATCAACCCCACCAAAGTGCCGCGCGCCCTGACCGTCGCCGGGTCCGACTGCGGCGGCGGCGCCGGGATCCAGGCCGACCTCAAGACGTTCACGGCGCTCGCCACTTACGGCATGTCGGGTGCGCGTCGATGCCGTTCTTGCGAGCGCGCGATCATCACCTTGGATTATGTTCGGCTGACGCGATGAGCCTACTCCGCTCCTGATCCCCCAGTCTTGACGGCGCTGACCGCGCAGAACACGCTCGGCGTCACGGACATCCACGCCGTGCCCGAAGACTTTGTGCGCGCGCAGTTTACCGCCGTCATCTCGGACCTGGGCGTCGATGCCATGAAGACTGGTGCGCTGTCATTGCAGTCATGAGCCCACATCGCTACTTTCGCCCATTTGACCCTAACTCCTGTTGTTGCCCCCCAGGCATGCTCTTCTCGGCCTCGCTCATCGAGACCGTCGCCGACCTCGTTCGTGACGCGCAAATCCCGTACCTGGTCGTCGACCCCGTCATGGTCGCCACGTCCGGTGCGCACTTGTTGGCCCCTGACGCCGTCTCGGCGCTCGTCGCATCGCTCCTGCCGCTCGCGACGCTGATCACGCCCAACGCGCCCGAGGCCGACGTCCTTTTGCAGCACGTCCCGGACCGCTCGCCGGGCCTCCCCGAGCGCATCCGGTCGATCGCCGATATGAAATCCGCGGCAGCGGCGCTGCACACGCTGGGTCCGCGGTACGTCCTGATCAAGGGCGGCCACCTGGCACTCGACCCAGTCACGCTCGACCCCCTTCACGACGAGGACGCCGAGGCGACTGCGCAGGACGGGATCGTGATCGACGTTCTCTACGACGGTGTCACGCGCGAGTACACGCTCTTCAAGTCGTCGCGCGTCAAGACGCTCAACACGCACGGGACCGGGTGCACGCTGTCGGCGGCCATCACGGCGCTCCTGGCGTCGGGCGCGACCGTGCCCGACGCGGTGCGCCGCGGCGTCGCCTACACGCACCAGGCGATCGTGCATGCGTTGCCGCTTGGCCAAGGGCACGGGCCGCTGAATCACGCGTTCCATTTGCGGTCGGCGACGGCGGCGACGGCACTGCTCGAGGATTATTTGCCCGGGCCCGAGGGGTACGTCGACGAGTCGGTGGCGAACGGGAAGGTGGCCGCGGTTGCCGAAGAGGAGGAGAAGGCCGAGGGAGCGGTCGAGGACCGCGTCGTGGTACTGAGCGACTATGGCTGGCGTGTCGAGTCGCGGCTGATTCCGACGCAGCGGTCGTTTGTGCAGCTGCTCAAGAACGCGTGCTCGGCCGAATGGGTTAGTTTCGTTGTCTCTCGTTCTGCTTCGTTGTTTTTCGGAATCATGCTGACCTGATCGGGACTCTCTAGCACGCCTACACGAAGCATAAGTTTGTTTTGGGCATGGCCGACAGCACGCTGCCCGAAGCCTCGTTCCGGCACTACCTGACGCAAGACTACATTTTCCTGACGCATTTTGCGCGGTGCAATGCGCTCGCCGCCTACAAGGCGCAGTCGATGGCCGACACGGTGTTTTCGGCAGAGATTGTGTGCCACATTGCGCGCGAGGTACCTCCTGCTCATTTCCCGAGTCGAGTCGTGCTACGAGTCTAACGCCTTGCGTCTCCCTCCATCCAGTCGCAACTGCACGTCGACTACTGCGCCGAATGGGGCATTTCCAAGGCCGAGCTCTCCGCGACCAAAGAAGCGCGCGCGAACCTTGCGTATACCCGCTTCACGCTCGACCGCGGCATGGCCGGCGACTTGCTCGACCTGCGCGCGGCGCTCGCACCGTGCCTGCTCGGGTACGGCGATATTGGCATGGACCTCTGCACGAGCGAGGCGACCGTCAAGGATCATGAGAAGAATCGGTACTGGAAGTGGATCTGCAACTATGCCGATAACGACTACCAGCAGGCGGTGCGCGATGGCGAAGTGTTGCTCGAGCGGCTGGCGGTCGAGTATGGCGTCTGGCACGCGCCGAAGCGGATCGAGGCGCTGGTCGAGACGTTCCGCAAGGCGACGCTGCTCGAGTGCGGGTTCTGGGAGATGGGGTGGAATGTCGAGTGGTAGCGTCGCAGTGGAGGGTGCGAAGGTCGCTGCGGTATGCGGTTGGTATAGGTAGTTTTGCTCGGGCCGTGCTTGGCAGCTTGCTGCCGGCATTGCCAGGAACAGCGTGGGGAAGCGTGAGCGAACGGAGGACAGAAGCGCGACGCGACGCGTCTCGCATGCCTCGCAGCGGCAACACGTGGCCTGTTGCCATGGTTTTGAGTGACCTTACGTAACATTTGGCTTAGTCATGGCGGTGCTGATCTCCACTGCCGCAAACTGGTCGGCCATGAGCAACACGGCAGCCCAGGCAGCCCACCGACCATGACCATTCTGCTCGGCCAACCGGACCGCAACGACTCGGCGCGGCAACAGGCAGCTGCTGCAGCACGACTTACACCGCACGCGGCGACTTGAACGCGCGATCACACCCCACCATTGTTACGGTCGCCGCCGTCGCACAAGATGTGGCGGTCGGCCATTGTCCAGTCCCGCGGCCTGCGCACGCTCGCCGCGCACCCGCCCGTGTCCGCGACATGCATCGCACCCCGACCGCACCATCTCCGAGGCATCACTCCACCATGGCGCGCGCTCCGCACGCACGCGCGCCCGCACCCGCCGCCGGCAACCGGCACCCGCACCGCACTCAAATCCTGGCCTCGACGGCACCCGATCTGGACGACGCTCTTGGCCGGCACGCTCGGCGGAACGGCGCTCGGCACCTACGTCGCGCTTCGCACGCTCGATGCGGCCGACGACGCCATGTTCCGTCACGAGCCGGTGATGGAGCGGTTGCGGATTGCGGCGCGCGCCGTTGTGCGTTCCGTCATGACGTTTGGCACGACGGCGGCGATCATGGCCGATTACAAGTGGCTGTATTTCCAGCATGGGCACTTGGGGGTCGCGAGTGACGAGTATGCGCGGTTGCGCGCGCAGGTGCATCAGCGGAGGTATGTGTGGGTTGAGTTTGAAGATGGGTGGACAATGACGCTGACGACGAGGGTCGCGGTAGTGCGAATCTGTTGCTCTGGCTGTGCCGGAACCACGGCGGTATTTACAACAAGGCCGCACAACACGTCGGGTCGCTCGTGCGCATGGTGCCCAAAGAGTACACAGACACGCTGTCGGTCTTGCAGGATAAGGTGCGCTGCCTCTCCACCAGACTGGCCTGATCGAGCGCGATCTGACTTGCTCGATTCTTCGCAGGCGCCGTTCCACCCGTATGAGGAAGTGATCGAGGTGTTCCAGCGCGAGTTCGGCGCCTTCCCGTCCGGTTCGTCTTGCTCCTGACTTTCGGTGGCTCGACTACGACTGCTGCTTACGCTGTGTATGCCCACGTTCAGAGTTTTTCCTTGAGTTTGACGAGACGCCGATGGCCGCCGCGTCGCTCGCGCAAGTGCACCGCGCCGTGACCAAAGACGGCCACGAAGTCGCCGTGAAAGTGCAATACAAGGAAGTGCAGCGCAATTTCCGCATCGATATTTGGTGCATGTCGGCCTTGACGCGGCTCGTCTCGACGGCGTTCCCGGAATTCCAACTTGTCCGTACCCCTCCACCTCTCTCAGCCCACGCCGCAAATCGCTCACTGACGCGCTGCGTCGGATAACTAGGCCTGGGTCGTCAAGGAATTCGAAGAAAACCTGACGCAAGAATTCGATTTCCGGCACGAGGCGCGCAACGCCGAGCGCGCGCAGCAGCGGTTCGCGAACCGCGCCGTGGATTTCCATATTCCGGACATCTACTGGCCGCTGACGACGGCGCACGTCTTGACCATGGAGTTTATTCACGGCACGCGCATCACGAACGTGGCCGAACTGCACCGGCAGAATATCGACGTCGAGTACCTGCAGCAGTCGCTGATCGACGTGTTTGCCGATATGATTTTCGTGCATGGCGAGATTCATTGCGATCCGGTACCGTCGCCTTCTCTTCTCCACCGCCGAGTGTGTCGCACTCACCCTATCATTGTACGTTCTACAGCACCCGGGCAACATGCTCGTCCGCCCGAGCCTGGCCGACCCGACCATCCCGCAACTCGTCCTGCTCGACCACGGCCTGTACCGCACGCTGTCCCCCTCTTTCCGGCACACCTACTGCGACCTGTGGGTCGGGATCCTCACTTCCAACGACACGCTCCTCGAATCCGCGGGATCGCGGCTCGGTGCGGGCGGCGCCAAATACTGGCGGTTTTTCCCGCTCATGTTTGCGGGCCACGCGCGCGGGTCGCCCACGGGCACGCAACTCGGCGACGACTTGACCCCGGCCGACCGCGCGCATTTGAAGGCGGCGTTCAAGGGGTTCTCGCTCGAGGACGCGGTGGATTTCCTCGAGGGCGTGCCGCGGGATATGTTGCTCGTGATGAGGACGATGAATTTGGTCTCGGGCGTGCACCGCGCGCTTGGGGGCCGGAATTTGCCCAAGTTCAGGCAGCAGGCGTGGTATGCAGTGGTGGGGAGGCACGCGCCGTTGACTGGGTCGTGGGTGGCCAGGATCGTGGGGTGGTTGGCGGATATTCCGGTTGTCGGGTCGAGTGCGGCAGCGGCAGTGCTAGACGCGGACCGCGGCAGTGCTGGTGGGTCGCTTGTCGCGTGGCTCCGCGAGTGGACGACCGTCTGGTGGCGGCTGTGGGTCGTGATTCCGGCCGTGCAGATGTGGCGCGCGTGGCAGCAGCGACGAGTCGCGTCGGCCGAGGTGGTCGCAGCAGCAGAAGCGCCAGCAGTGGCAGCAACAGTATAGAAGAATCCAGACGACTTGTATTGGTAAAAAAATGAATTGAGAAGCTTGTTTGAGAGTCCCCCTTCATGGGGTTCGCTGTTCGAAAATGCTCAAAACGATCTGGCCTCGCGGATCTGCCGCGCTCGGATCAGGCCCGCCATCATCCCTCGACCTGAACAAAATATTCAAGGCGCGCTCGGCGCGACTCAGCGCACCATCCCACCGCGCGCCCGCGTCGCCTCCGCGGCCGTCTCCGCACCCGGCGCCGGCGCGGGCCGCACGCCTCCAGCCTACACACAAGCCGCGCCCATCTCAGTCAGCATTTACCCCAACCCCTCCACCACCATCACCTCGGCCAACGTACCCCCGGTTTCACGGCATGAATCTCCGCCAACGTCTGCCGCAGCGTCTGCTCAGCGTCATCCACCCCGGCATTCACGTCCTTGACCCACTCGTCGGCCCACTGTTCACAGAGCGCACGCGCGTGCGCGACCGACCGGTCCAACTCGGCCTGCGCGGCGGCTACGGCCGCGTCGGCACGCCTGCCAATGTCCTGGACCGCTTCGGTGAAGATGGCGATAATCTGCTGCGTCGGGTACGGCGGGATGCCATGCACGGTGGCGGGGTCGGTGGCAGGAGGAT
The DNA here is from genome assembly GCA_000151295.1 of Allomyces macrogynus ATCC 38327. Taxonomy (NCBI): domain Eukaryota; kingdom Fungi; phylum Blastocladiomycota; class Blastocladiomycetes; order Blastocladiales; family Blastocladiaceae; genus Allomyces; species Allomyces macrogynus. Next base: position 898,396 of record GG745346.1, on the reverse strand, counting down.
GGGGGGCGGCCGCAGCGGTGGTGGCGGCCGACGTGCCGAAGAACCACGGGCCCGCGGGAGCAGGGCGTTGGGCCCAGGCACCGAATCTGAGGTTGGAAGTCAGTGGGTTCGTGCGCGACCAGGCGCGATCAAATAGCAACCTCTGAAACCGCGCACGTACGTTTCTGCTGCCCCACACATCCCGGCTGCCGGCTCCGCGGCACCCGCAGCGCGCATCGGATCAAGCATCCCGCCGGCCTGGTACCCCGCGCGCGGCGTCTCCCACTCGACCCGAGGCGTCCATTGGTACTCCGCCGGTGCCGCCGGAGTCTGCCCCATCGCACTCCCAAATGCGGTTGTCCGCAGTCCCTCTGCGCGCGACACGTATGCCGCTTGTGGCATGGGCGTGATCGCGGGCGTCGGCATATACGCCGCGGCGCCCTGATGCTGGAACCGCGCCGGCGCAGGTGGCGGCCCCATTGTCGTGGCGAACGCCGACGCCGACGACGCCGACGCGCCGACGGCGTTCGTGAGCATGCGCATCTGGTGCAGGATTTCCTGTAGGACCGGGAGCGACGCGTCGGCGGCGGCCGCGGCGGTTGCGGAGGCGGCCGCGGCCGAACGTGGGGTCGCGGGAGGTTCGTGGACCGCAGGGGGAAGGCGTAGACGCGGTTCGGGAACGACGGGGGCGGAAGCGGCAGCGGCACGAGGCGCCGCAGCTGCAGGAGCAGCGGCCGCGGCTTTCGGCTGCTGCTGCGTCGCCCGAGACGCGCGCCAACGGGCTTGACGGCGCCCGCCGGCGCTGCAGGCATCATCGGGCGGGCGGCGACGGGGGCCTCCACCGCCCATTTTCCTCGTCTTTCATCGTCGCGACGCCCGAATCCAGTCTCGCCGCTTTCAGCGCGCGGCTTGGCCGTCCGTCGCCAGCATAGGTCGGCCCTTTGCGCCCCAATAAACTTGGCGGAAATCC
>GG745346.1:881277-896123 GCA_000151295.1 Allomyces macrogynus ATCC 38327 | reverse complement strand
CCACCGGCCGGGCCAGATGGGGCAACAGTTGGCCCCGGGATTTCATTTGCGCCGGCGGTAGTCCGCGGCCGGCCTTGCCGCTCCCTTCGGGCCGGGCGCCGCGATTCGGCAGGCCTTCGGGCGGACGGAAGGGGCCGGGCAGCCCTGGGCGGCGATGAACGCGGGTTCCGCCGCCGAGACGCGGGGGGAGGCGGCGTCGGCGGCGGTGGGGGAAGCCCGGCGCACGATGCGCTTGCGCGGTTGCGCCGCGACGGGTGCCGAATCAAAGTCGCCGGTGTCGCTCGACTCGTGGTCGGGCGATCGCGGACGCTTACCGCCGCGCGCCGCCGCAACGTCAGCGGCGGCGGCACGCGGGCTCGTCGGTTGGTGTGCGCCGTTCGTCGGTGCGAGAGCGGGGGTTTCGGCTGCAGCAGTCGCGGCGGCGGCCGGGAGCGCGCGTCCCAGCGGCTGCCGCGAACGCGCCGCGTGGCGAGGTGATGATCGTCTGCCGCCGGACCTGGAATGTCGTGCGCTGCGGAGTCGCGGCCAACGCGGGCCCTGTCGTGACGGTTGTCGTTGTCCGGACCGTCGCGGGCGGCGGCGTCACCTCCGCGTTCCGCGCCGTGGCAACCGGCAACGCAACGACCGCGGGCGCAGAAGTCGTCGGCGCCGGCGCGGGGCTCGGCGAATGCGCAGGCGCCATACGCGGCGGCGACGGCGGCGGCGGGGTCGCCAGCTCTACGAGATGGCCGTGCCCGTTGGTCGGCATCTCGGCACCTGCGCGGCCACCCGTGGTGCCCGCCTGGTCCTCGACGCGGTGCTCAATCAGCGGAAACTGCAGTTCCGACGTTCGCCGGCCGAGGGGCGACGTCGACGCGACGCCAGACGTGCGGTTGAGCAAGCAGTTGCGCGCGACCGTGACGGCGCGCGCGTCAGCGAGCGTGAACTGCACAACCAAGTCGCGTTTGATCGACAGGTTCCAGGGCACCTGCACGTCTTGCAGGGCCAGGACCAGCTCTAAATACGACAGGAAGTCATGAGCCAAGGTCGTGATCCAGGTCAGCGAGACGAGCGGGAGCGCACTCTTGTTGGGTTCGTCGATCGCCCACCGCGCAATTCGGTCGTGCTTGGCGCAGAGCATGGGCTCCTCGTCGGCGTGCGTGTCCAGCTCGGCGGTAAACGCGATCCCTTCAGGCGAAACGTCGATGAACATGGGCAGCTCGGCCTTGGTCTGCGCGCGGTCGGTACCCGCCTGGAAAACGGCGTGGTGCACGGTCACGTAGGCCGGGAACGTGACTGGCCCGACGTCGGTGAAGTTTGGCTCGTTGATGCGGTTGAGGTGCTCGCGCATGACCTTAGAGGAGAATAAGTGCATCAGTTCTACGATTTGAGAGTGTTGAACGTCGACGTACGTTGTTCAAGTCGTTTGGCGCGTTGGCAAGGTCGGTGAACAGGTCGATCCAGACCGTGTCGTTGATGCCGTGCTGGTGCAGGAAGTTGACGCGCTCGGCGGCGGTGCGCGGTAGGACACGGTAGACAATCTCGAGTAAAACGCTTTGCAGGTCAAAGGACCGCGCCGATTTGAATGCGCGCAAAATCTGGCTGAGGTACGTGTCGCGCGTCGTGGTCTTGGCCAACCGCGAATGTAGCAGGTCAATGTAGACGTAGGCCGTGGCGACGCGCACGGTCGAGCTCAGGTGCGCGTTGAGCATGAGCTTGACGAGCTTGTCGGCCGTGTCGGTGTAGGCGTCGTCGAAGTTGAGGCCGCCGGCCGTCAGGCAGTGCTGGATGGGGCAGGTCGCGCGTGAGGACCAACCGACCGAATCGACGGCGGCAAAGATCATGGGGGCGTACCTGCACCTCGGAAAGCACCTTGACGGCGTAATCGCCCCAGGTGCCGCGCCATGCCGCGAGGTTGAAGGCGTGTACGGGCGAGTCGTAGACGAGGCAGGCAATGTGCGTGACGAGGCTCTTGATGACCGGCTGCACACACTCTTTGCGGCGTGCGGCAGTCACGGCGGGGCCGAGGAGCACGTCAGTGGCCGGGTGGAGAGCGTCAATGAACTCGATCAGCGCGTGTGCCGTGGCCTCGGTCGCGTCCTCGCCGGCCTGCTCGCGAGGTCGCGTCAGTCGCGCGTATCGCGTCGGATCAGAGCGCGATGGCAAGAGAGAGAGAGAGAGAGAGAGGGGCGCACCAGCTTGGCGAGTTCCTGGCACAGGTTCAGGATCCTGTTCTGGCTGTTGGACGGCGGCAGGGGCACGGCGGCGTGAGTCGGATCCATCTCCCCTTGAATGGCGAGCACTCATGGGCGCCAAGATGGCGGGCGGCAACATACTGGAGCACGGGCGGCTTGGTGCGGCGCGCCTTGGCCTGCGTCGGCCACGACGTGATCAGGGCCGTGATGTCGGCGGCGACAACCGCCACCGACCGGCGTGTGGCCGGCATGGTGGTGCGTGGTTTGATTCGTGCTTGATGCAATGCGGGCAGTGGCGAGCGCGTGTTCTTGATGGCGGGTGTGTGCTGACTGCTGAGGGGGGGGGGGGGGTGCCCGAAGACATGCAAGAGCGTGCAAGAGCGCGCAAGAGCCAAGTCGCGTCGCGTCGGCCGAGGAGAGTCGCGTCGCGGTTCGGTCGCGGATGCGGACGCGCTGCGCCGCAGCGTGACCGCGTGAAGCGCTCCAGCACGCTGTCAACATCTGGTTTGCTTCCTGATCCACCTACACGGCGGCGCACATTGACCTACTATTTCCTGATCACCGCCGCTACGTCGCCCACATCGCCCGGCACCCCGTGCGTGCGCCGCGCCAGGCTGCCCGGCTCCGACCCCCACCGCCCTCGTGTCGCTGCCAGCGTGTCCGCGACAGGGATCCGCGCCAAACTCGGCACCGCACCACCAGTCGTGTCGGCCGGCAGTTCGGCTGTCGTCGGCGCCGCTGCCGGCTTCTGCCACCGCAGAATAAAGTAGAGAATGATGACCGTGGCCGAGATCGCGACAATGGCCATGTTCCTGGCGGTGTGACCAGTCCAGCATGTCAGGATTGCGCGCTGTTGCAGAGGAAAAAGGAGGTGGAGAAGGCGTACCAAAAGAAGCCCACGACGTCGACTGTGACCCCGATGCCGGGCACGCCAGGCTGTACGTTGCGCTACATGAGATCCGTTGCGTGAGTCGTCGAGAATAGGGCCCAGGTCGAGCCGAACAAAACAGCGTACCAGCGACGGCAACGCAAACAACAGCGCACACGGCGGAGCGAGCATGGGCGGCTACAGAAATCCAAATGCATCGATGATGAGCGTTCGGAAATGGGCTCCACCAGACGATTCCGACCCAGTAGCGCACCTCCACCGCGCGCTTCTGCCGCGCGACCTGCAGCGCCAGGTACCCCATGATCAGCGACAGGCACCACGACAGAATCACAATAAAGATGCTGAACCCCTTGGTCGTGCCCGATCGCGCAATATCGAACGCCAGCAGCAGGTACCCAAACCCTTGGTCTGGGTCAGCCACGAGCACAAAATTGTCGAGCGCAAATCCGGGCACGGCGCCGTTGAGCGTGAGCCGCAGCGGCACGGGCGTCTGCGCGGAGTCGATCAAGGCCGCAGAAACGTCGACAGCGGTCGAGTGCACGTCAAACGGGTAGTGGCGCGTGGAGCCCGACTGAAACGTGATGACGGCGTCAACTAGAGCTCCACGAGTCAGAATGCGAATCCATGGTCGCTGAAGGGGCGTCGCAGGGTCACGCACCAGACCCCAGCCGCTCGTCGGCGCCAAACGTGCGCTTCGTGTCGTCGATATACAAGGTCATGGCTGACTTGAGCCGACGCTCGCCATTGACTACGACAAACAAGTCGGGTGCCGTTGTATTCGATTTGCTGTCGCTCTGACCACCGGCCACAATCGCCGCGGCCAAATCGAGCGTCAGCCGATAGGTGCCCGCGGCCGGATCAATGTTCCCAATTCGCGCCGAGATGTTGAGAAACTGCGGCGCCGGTGGGGTCGGCGACGCTGGCAGCAAATTGGAGGCCTGGATCTCGCGCCGGTAGACGAGGTAGGTGGGCAGAATGACAGCGACCCAGAGCGTCGCGAGCACGACCAGGTACGCAAAGCGGCGCAACAGCTTGTATTTGCGCAGCGCTGGGAAGACGCGCTGCAGGCCGAGCATGGTGGACTGATTGAGCTGGGCAGAATTGCTGGTTGAACAGAGATGGCCGGCACGATGGAGGCCCACGCCAGGACGCGCTGCAGGCTCGGAGCGAGCGCGCGTCTAAGCTGGCGAGTCGGTGGGTTGCAAGTCGCAATGCATCGAGCGCCAAGAAGAGGCGGCTGTCGAGATGGTGCCGTTGGTCATGGTCTGGCGTGTGGTCGGCTGGTTGGATGATCTGGTGCAGCACAGGCACTTGCCGTTGTGCGCGCGAGCCACGGGCGCATCAGGTGACCGCGTTTGGCGCTGCGGCAAGCGCTGTGCCGCTGCACCGCGCGATGTCCGGCACCGCTCATTGTCGGGGGGGGGGGGGGGGGGGGTGCTCTTCCCCTGCTTCTGCTCTTCCCTTATTTTTTCTCTACCAAACTCTCGAGGCCACAGGGTCCTCTTTCTTTCTACGCCCCGCTTCATTTATTTAAAGCCGCCAGCGCTGACCAAGGTTGAGGGATGCCATGTGCTGTGCTTGGCCGCGGCCTTGCATAACCAGGCGCGCGCGTTGCGCGGGGTAGTGCTCGTGGACGTGTCGCAGATTAGCGGGGAATGTACCGTATTGATCAGCAGTGTATACGTCTGGCGCAGTACTGAAGCGGCCCGATGTGGTCGTGGATGTCCCAGAATATAGCCCAGGGCAAGTCGTGCATCCTCGGATACGCATTTCTCACACCGCTCCGCCTGGACGGCTTTAAAGCAACCGCAATTGGCACCCCGCACCACAGTTGCCCCACTGTCAGTCGCCCGCACGCCGGCCTTCACCGCTTAACCCTGAGCCCACCAGGCCGGCCGTGGTGCCAACGCCATTGCGCGCCTTCAACCTCATCGCCATTGCCTGCAACCTGCCGCAACCGGCTGCCCGCCCATCCGCACACCGGTCGCTCAAGGCGATTGACGTTGCGACAAGGCGACACCGCCATCGACGCTCGCTCCTTGATCCGGCAGTGGTGCTCTGCTGGTGAAGAATCGCCAACCTGCGCGCCGCCCATTGACACCCCCGCTTTACCGACGATTTGCCAACACCATGAGCACGCCCAACCTCTTTGCCGCCGCCAATCGCCGTGGATCCGCGTCGGATGCCTCCACGCGCCGGCCCTCCTACCTCGCGCTCGACTCAATCCGCAACAACAACAACAACAACAACAATTCGGAAACTTCGGTACGCTCCGAGCGCGTCCGTTCGGCTGCAGGCCCGGCATTGCTGACGCTGAAGTCTGCGCTGCCATCGCCGCCGCCGCCGCCAGAGCCACTACCGCCACGCGAGCAAGAGCGCCAGCATGAGCGAGCCGCGACGAGGCAGTCTGCATGACCGGCTTTCTGACCTGCTGCGCCGACCCTCGGCGCCCGGGTCCACCGTCGCTTCGGCGAAGCAGTTCCAAGGCAGCAGCAGCAGTGTACGCGCTAGTTTCTCGATAATCGATGTGGATCATGGGCGCAGTCCGGGAATTGACGCCGAAAACATTCCAGTACGACTCGCGCGAGGTCCTGCGGTACGAGATCGGCCAGCTTCTGCTCGCGCACCGGCAACGGCTGCTCGAGATCGTAATCACGGCCAATTTTACACGCGAGCACGTTACCGACATTTGCAACTCGACGCTCGCACTACTGCGTGCCGAAAAGGCGCCCAGGGCCACCGAGGACTTTGTCGCGCGTGTCATGGAAAAGAAAATCCACCGTCATGGTACGTTACTCGACGTCATCAGGCCGAATTTGAGGATCGTTGAATTCGAATCACATCGCTGATCTGCTTTGTAGCCGCCGTGGAAATGACTGACGTGCACCTCAAGAACGCATTGCGCGACAACTCGCTCGAAATTCTGCTCCTCTCGGCTTTTATCCGCACCGAGGCCGGCGAGTTCCTGCAGGCGCTGCTGTCGCACTTTATTGCCGAAAACGACGCGGCGCTGATCGATCTCGGCGAAGACACGTCGCGCGGGATTCAAATGGACGTGCCGCCGTCCTCCACGCCCGATTCCCCCACGACGCCCGCAGCCGACACGCAAGTGATTCTGCGCGCACTGGTCAGCAAGCTGCTCGACCGCGTGCACTCTGCTGCCGACACGTTCCCGCCGTCCGTCCTCCGGCTGTGCGTGTCGCTCAAGAACCAAATGGACGACCTCGAGGCAAAACTTTCGCCGAACCCACTCGCGCGGTCGTCGCGGTGCTCGTCAACGGGATCGACCGAGTCGGTGCCAGCAGTCCCGTCGCCACTGCACCACGCAGTCTCGACCGAATCGGCGCCCGCAGTTCCGTCCCCACTGCACCACGGCGTCTCATCTACCCCCGTCGTCGACAACGGGGTCGGCACCCCCTTGCCGTTCCCGACGGCCGAACTCGCTGCGACCGAGAGCCTGCGCGCCTTAGCCATGGACACGCTGCGCGCGCGGTCGGCGATCGCGTCGCCGCGGCCGGGCGGGAGTGTGGGCTTACCGACGTGCGCGTCGCACGGGTCGACGCTGCCGATGGCGCATTTGCACTCCCACTCGCACTCGCACGGGCCGTCGCACGCGTCTTCGCACGTGTCGTCGCACGCGTCGTCGCAAGCGTCGCTCACAAGACAGCCCACGCTCAAACGCACGCACGCGCGCCGGAAACTGCGCGGGATGGTGGAGTTAACGGTCGCAGAGAATATCGTTGCGTCGTGCTTGTTTCTGCGGTTTTTGGTGCCCGGTACGTGCATGGAATCGTTGGTGCGGTCTCGTCGAGATGATGCGCTCATTTTGGAAATGCGAGGTAGTCCTGACGATGCCCGAGCAGTACGGCGTCACGATCCCGGCACAGGGCCGGCGTGCGCTGCTGCGCGGCCTGTTGCAGTGCGGCCGGCTCGTGAACACGCTGTGCAACGACTCGGACGCGAAACTTGCGGGCGGTGATATTCAGGCGCAGCATTACATCTTTGAGCAGCGGCTCAAGGTCAAGCAGACGATTGAGCGCGTCACGTCTCTCCCGGTGCGTCTCTCGGTCACCAGAACCGCGCGAGTGTTGCCCTTGCTCATCCGATACCCGCGCTATGGACTGTAGGTTTCCACGGACGCATCGAGCGCAAACGACTGGCACCGCGCCATCCTGTCGAACGGCCTCTCGTCGTCACCACCACCCGACGACGGGACCCCGAGTGCCGCCTCCTCGCGTTCCGTGTCGGCAGACTCGGTCGCCACCGACTCGCCGTCCCCACTGCGCGCCGCGATCGACCCGCCCGACCACCCCAACGATACCGACGCAAAGCGCTCGCTCGGCAAGTCGTTCATGTCGATGCTTGGCCGGTCACGACTGCAGCGCAAGAAAGAATTCCGGTCGATGCCGCAAATTCATTTGAGCGGGAGCAAAGATGACGAGACGGCGTTTTCGAGCGGGCCGTTGCGCGCTCCATCCACGTCGAGCAGTCCGACGGGCGGGATGTCGTTGAACTCGTTGAGCGATCCGACAGCGACGGCGGCGGGAAGGTGGGGCGTCGGGCCGTCGGACGCGCTGATGGCACAGATGAGCAAGGGGATGGACCGGATCGAAGAGCATTTTCATCAGTCGGCGGGCACGTTTGGGGCGCTGCACCATGTACGTTCCTGTGGTCTGCGACGGAGTCCGGGACTCGAAGGCAAAGGAACTGATCACGATTGGACCCGTCGCTAGTCGCTCGCCCTCGCCCTGCTCACGCTCAAATCGACCCTCGACAAATTCCACGCCCTTCCTTCGGCCGGCACCGCCTCGCACGACGACCATACGACGAGCCCATCGGCCAAGACGCTCGGCAGCAAGCCGTCGGCCGGGTTGTTGCGCGCGTTTGGGCAAAGGTTACGATTTCGAGGCAGTAAAAGCGGCGGCGCCGGCGAGTCGGTCGACTCGGCACAGCACGTCATAGAGGACGATGAGGCGGCCACGACGCCGCGCAACGTTGCCGAAGGGACGCCGCGGTTGACGGGACTCGCGCCGAGCACGCCGGCGTCGTGCCCGGTGCTCCCGTCGATTCCGACGGTCTTGTCAGCCGAGCCGGTGGTCTTGGCGGAACAGCAGCACCGCGCGCGCGGGTTGGCGCAGTAGTAGCGAACGGGGAGAGTGGAGAGGGGAGATGGAACCATGGAGGAGGAGGGAGGGGGACACGGCGGGCGGGGATCAGCAGTGGTCGGGAGGCGTCCGCCGGCGTCCAGGTCAAGCCCATGAATTACACAAGAAGAAATCGTGACCTGGGTGAACGAGCACTTGTCTGCGTCCGCGCTCAGGCAGCCAGCTTGCGGGCAGGCGGGATTGGTGCCCAATGCCCAAAACGCGTCTCGCAAGCGGTGGGAGACGCGAGCGTGATCTGCACGCGGCGCGGTCAACGCGCTTTGACGACCCGCTCGATCCGCGCAAATCACCGGTGCTCCTGCAGCGCCGCGCTTCTCGGCGCTGCCGCTGGCTTCGAATTGCGTGCCGACTTGCTGCACGGCGGCCTTTGTGCTCGATCCTCCTCCCTATCGCCGCGCGTGCCCGCCCACCGACCGCACCGACCGGCGACCCGCACTCCCGGCCCACTGTTCGCTCTCCCTGCCCTCCGCTCCCCCCCGACTCTATCTTCGCTCCGCGCGCTCACGCGTCACTCTGTTCCGGCCACACCGCGTCCTCGCTCCTCTCGGCGCCCGCGCCCGCATCGGCCGTCCATTGCCCACTTCCACACTTCCACTCGATCCCGCGACCCGCGCCATGACGTGTCCGTTCCGCCCGGCCGCACCGGCCGGTGGCCGTGCGCCGTCGTCGCCACCCGGCGGCAGTTCGTACAGTGGCTACGACCAGGCCGGGATGCCGAGATCCGCGTCGCGGTCCGGGATGCCGAACGGCGGCGGCAGTGCGATGTCGCCGATTGTTGAAGTCAACGTACGTTTCCTTTTATCCCGGCGCGCGCGCTCGACTGTCCGTTGCTCACGCGTTCGTGGTGGATGCACGATAGGCCGACGCGTCGATTCTCGGGCAAGAGTTCCAGGCGCTGCACTACGCGACCGACGGTTCGTCGCCGCCCGGCGGCGGTCCGCCTTCGCCGACGCAGCAGGGCCCGTACGCCGGGATGCCACACATGACGAGCACCGAGTCGTATGACGGGATGCCGCACGGCGGCGACCCGGGCATGCAGCAGCAGCACCAGCAGCACCAGCAGCAAATGGATAACGACGCCGAGGACCCGATCAACTCGTGGCGCCAGACCATGGACCCGAATATTTGCCGCATCTTTGAGAACATTCGCATCGGTACGTGGCGGTCGGTGGTGGAGAGAGATGGGCTGAGGACTGACGCGGTTGGCGATGGATATATAGACATGGAAAAGGTCGAGCTGAACATTCGGCAGGCCGAGAACGAAGTGTTCCGCAAGGTACGTGACGCATCCCGTCGCGCCGTCGTCGTGTCGGTCTCGGTATCGCGTCCAGTTACCCGTGATCCCAGCCACTGACTTTATCCACCTCGTCGGTTTCGCAGGAAGAGGAAGCCTTTTTCGCGCGACAAGACGAGATCGAAATGAACCAGCTATTGCAGCGGCAAGCCTACGAGCTGGCGCGCAGTGACGACGCGTTCGAGTCGATGTTGTCTGAGCGCAAGGTGCGCAAGCACACCAAGAAGCTGCAAAAGCAAATGTCCAAGGAAGCCAAGGCGCGCGACGTGAAGATTCGGCAGCAGGATACGGGCAAGCATATGGCGCGCGAAGTGCGCGTAATGCTCGCGCAGCACCGGCAGCGGTTTGAGTCGCTCATGGCGCACATGGAGGCGCGCCACGTCCGGCAGCGGCAGCAGCTCGAGTTTGCGCAGGAACGCAAGATCCGCGACCAAAAGGCACTGCTCGAGATTGAGACCCGTGGACTGCGCGAAGATTTGCGCGGCGAGATCATGAAAGATTTCGCTTACCGCATCAACCACCAGCGCACGCTCGACAAGCATATTGCCGACCAGCTGCGCGAAGTGCAGCAGCACGAACTCAAGCAGCGCAAGGAACGGTTTGATGCCGAGGCCAAGGCGCTCGAAGAGGTTGCGCACTTGCGCGCCGCGCACAAGCGCCGGCTCGACGAGGTCGAGTCGCAGCAGAAAGTCGAGTACGCGGTCGAGAACGAGCGTATCGAGGACGCGCGCGAAAAGATCAAGCTTGCGCAAGTCGCCGTGCAGCACACGGCCGATACCAAGAAACTCAAGGCGCAGCACAAGACGCAGATCAAGATGGCGCTGCGGTCGCAGCGGCTGCGCGCGGCATTGCGCCTCAAGAAGTGGCGCGAAGTACTCATGCTTGGCGAGGACGATGGAACCGTCAACGTCTACGGCAGCATGCAGGGCGGGCCCTCGCTGATGTCGAGGGGCGGGTCGGCGCTCGGGTTGCCGGGGTCGCAGAGCCGCAGCTTGTCGATCATGTCGGTTGGCAGCGTCATGGACGGCGCCACGCGCGAGCAAATGTCGTCGTCAGCCAACGCGGCCACGAGCGAGGAAATGGCCGAGCAGCGCGAGGCCGAGCAGGCGATTGCCAAGGCGCTCTCGGACGACCAGTCGCGGTTGCAGGAGCAGCTGACCAAGCTCATGGAACTGCTCAAGATGGCCGTGGCGCGGCAAAAGGACGAGTTGCGCCGGCTGCGCAAGGAGCAGGCCGACGAGCTGCGCGCGCTCGAAGAGGACATTCAGAAGCGGCTCGACGACTTGGATCTCGCGCACGACACCGAAATGCGCAGTATGCGCAAGAGTCACGAGGCCGTGATCGCTGAGGTCATGGCCACGCAGCAGCGCGAGTACCAAATGGACGCGTCGATTCGCGCCACGGAACGCAAAATGCTCACGGAGCGGCGGACGCTCAACTCGGTGCTCGATGCGGTGCTCGATGCCATTATCAATATTGACCCGGTCGGGTCGATCTTGCGCTTCAACTCGGCCGCAGAAAAGATGTTTGGATACTCGGCCGACGAGGTGCTCGGCAAGAACATCAAGATGCTCACGCCCGACCACGTGGCCGTGCAGCACGACCAGTTCCTGCTCAACTACCTGACGACGGGCGTCAAGAAGGTGATTGGCATTGGGCGCACGGCCAAGGGCCGCAAAAAGGACGGATCGCTGTTCCCGATCCACTTATCCGTGTCGGAGGTCAAGGAAGAAGAGTTCCACCTGTTCACAGGTATTGTGCGTGACTTGACGGAGCAAAACGCGATTGAAGAAGCGGCTCGCGCCGAGCAGGCGCGCAAGCAGGCCGAGATGGAGTCGCTGATTGCGCAGCTCGGCACTGAGCGCACCAAGTCGCGGTCGCTGATCCAAGAGATTTTGCCCGCGTCGATTGCCGAGCAGCTGATGCGCGGCGAAGTGGCCGCACCCACGGCGTTTGACCAGTGCACAATTCTCTACACCGACATTGTTGGGTTCACGTCGCTCGCGTCGCAGTCGGAGCCGCTCGACATTGTCGACATGCTCAACGACCTCTACACGTGCTTTGACGACATTCTTGCGCAGTACGACGTGCACAAGATTGAGACCATTGGAGGTTCGCTGCTTGTCTCTAGCTTCGACTTTGATCTCCACGTTCGTCCCAAACTGACTCGACTCGTTTTGCTGTTCCAGATTGCTACGTGATTGGGTCGGGCGTGCCGCGACCCAACGGCGACCGTCACTGCTCGGAAATGGCCAAGCTCGCGCTGCACTTGCTGAAGGCCATTAGCACGATCCGCATCCGGCACCGGCCCGACGTGGTGCTCAAGATGCGCATTGGCATGCGTACGTGATTGTTCTCCACCGGAAACCGTGTTCGTTGCGTACCTAACCAGCCGATCCACCACCGCTCCAGACACGGGCCCGATTGTTGCCGGCGTCGTCGGGCGCAAGATGCCGCGGTACACGCTGTTTGGTGACACGTCGGCGATCGCGAGCAAGATGGAGAGCACGAGTCTTCCGATGAAGGTGCAAATTTCCGAGGCCACGTACGAAGGGCTCGAGCAAGTCGGCGGGTTCCATTTCGAGGCGCGCGGCGAAATGGTGCTGCCCGGCCGCGGGACCATGAAGACGTACTGGCTCGTGTCCAAGGACGGGTTCGATCCGGTCGTGCCGTCGCGCGACACGTTGTCGCCGTCGCCGATCTCGGCGTTTGCCAAGCGCGGGGTTGGACAGTCGTCGTCGAGCCAGGTCGCGCTCGAGCAGCATATGCAGGTGCCCGTGGTCGATGTGCAGGGGCCGAGCCCATGACGAGGAGCAGCAGGACTGGGGTGGAGTGGGACGTGGGGGACTTTGACCGTTTGGTGGATCGTGGTGGGTAAACCGCCACCGCGACCACGACCGTGACCATCAACCACGATTGGACATGCCTGCTGGCGTGGGTGACTTCTTCTCTGAATACACGATCCTTCTTTGCGTGCGTTGTGCTCTCCCCGTCCTTGTCCACCAGTTTTGGTTGCCTGTCGCGTGTCGTGTCGCGTCGCGTCGCGTCCAGGCGGAACCCAGCTGTGGGTGGTCAGCGTGCACGCCACAGCGTCGGTGGTTCGACCCCTCATTTCAATTTCATTTCCAATCGCGCGTCGCGCGCGGCCACGAACCGATGACCGAACCACGCGCGCGATGGATGGACGCGCACGCGTCACGGCGAGACCGAATCACTGGAACGTGACCGCGACGAAGAGCGAGCACGCGGCGGCGATGGCGCGCCATGGACAAAGGTTCCCCCGCCATAACCGCGCACGACAGGAAATGGGAGCGAAGTGAGCGGCGGAATGCCACGTTGCGGTGGTGTCCCTTCCAGCCACGGCGACAAGGGAGTCGCGAGCGCGGACCCGTGGCGCAGGACGAGGCGTGGGGATGTGGGGCGTCCTTGGCGACGCCGTCCACGCCGAGGACCCAGGACCCAGATTCGCCTGCAAACCGAACCCGCTGATGAACGCACTCCCCTTGGCTGTGCAACTCGTCGTGGACACTCGTCGTCCCCATTCGTCGTCGTCCTCGACACACCCGGCCAGCTGCTCCGTTCGTGCGCCAGGCTCCCGGGTCACGTCCGTCTCTCCCCCTGCACGCCGGCCCGACCACGCTCACAGTTGCGTCGGTCGCACAGCCAACAACGCCGTTGCAGGACGGGTTCGTCGCCTGTTCGCTACCTCATGACTTGCGATGCTCGCGATCGCATTCCCGGTCGGCGGTGCTGCGCGACTTGCTTGCGCGCTAGTGCAAGGTCCTACGGCGACGGGAACTGACCCTCTCGTCCTCCCCTTCTTTTGCGTCGTCGTGTACAGCACACACACGCCAAGGGCACTGCAAAACGCACAATTTGCCCGCGCGCAACGACTCCCCCTCGGACCGAACCTTGCTCGCCACCGCCGTCGGCGCCGAGTGGAGCGCGACCTTGGGCAGGAATTCGTACGGTGCCACGACTTCATCTGCCTGTGCATCGTAGGACGCCCAGGGCCGTTTGCGAACCCTCTGTGCTCGCGAGTCCGTGTGTTCGTGCTGCGAACCAAGACACTTGACCGTTGCTGCTCGCGCGCTGGTTTGGCCCTGCTATCATCGACATCACCGGTGCTTTCTCCTCGCCCTACCGCCAACTTCACCCGCTCCAGCAGCGGTCCGACTCCACCTGCCCGGACGTGTAGATTGTGCCCGGATCTTGAGGTGCGTTCTGCCGTGCTTCCCCACCTACTTGTGGTCGGTGCACTTGGCCATCGGCTCGGCGACGGTGCACACGTCCACACCGTAACGGTCGGTCCGCGCGCACGCACTTCCACCACGGTCTCTCGAGCGCCGGAGCCTGCGGCCGTGCGGTGGAGTCGCTTCTCGCCGTCCATCGCCCAGCTCTGGTGCCCGAGCTCGGCCACCAGCACAGCATGGACCTCTAGGTGTCAGCGACGTGTGTGCCGCGGCCGACACTCTACCTGGCGCGCGCCAACGTGTTGCCGGTGTATCGTCGTTGTGCGACGCATCGACTGGGTCCTTGCATGAGCGTTTCTGCAGCGTGCGCGCAACTCGCAGCCAATGGCCAATGCTCCGAGAAATGGCGATTCTCGGGCTGTGCTTTTCCCGCGGGTTCTAGCCGCTGCTGTCGTCTGCCACGCCAAACTTACGGTCCGCGCCAACGTTCTCTCTCTCTTCATTCCCACTGCGACTCGAACCTCCAGGCTCGCCCGCCGGTCGCATCCGCCAGCGGTCCCTGCAAGCCTGCACTCGCGCGCGCTCCTGCCCGCCGATCGAGCTGCCCGCTCAGTCCTGCCTCTGCCTGCCAACGCCAACCAACGATCCTCTCGCGCTGCAACTTCACCAGCTCGCCATGGCCCACGCTTCCGACCCGGCAGCAGCAGCCGCAGCAGCAATGGCCACGATGCACCCGGCGGCGCGCCGTCCCTGCGATGAGGTGCGCGCCCGGTTTTCTCGGGCGGTTCAGGTTTTGGGCGCGGCGATGGAGCGGTGATGGCCGCGCGGGCTGGTGGTGAGTGGCCGCACGCACTCGCCACGAACACTGGCCGACGGGCCTTCAAGCGGCCGGCCCCATGACGTGATCGACCACCGGCCGATCCGGGCCCGAACCCCGGCTTCTCACTCGCGCACAACCGACCCGACACGGCCGTCACAGCAGCGGTTCGCGCGGGAGCGGTGGTTGCGCGGTGGTGAAGGGGTCGGTTCATGTTGGTCAGTCGGCCAGTCGGTCGGTCGGTGCACTCGCACACTCACACACTCGCTCACGCGAATCGGCAATCGTGTCTGCCCGCGTGCCCCAAGGCCCCC